>JAXFYN010000075.1:0-122000 GCA_036172215.1 Camellia granthamiana
GATGGGTGACCCACTGGGAAGAACAAATCCGTGCGGACGTGGCCCAAAGCGGACAATATCGATGACATGTGAAGGGTTGGAGTGTTACAAATGGTATCAGAGCCGACTCTCCGAAGTACCGAGTGTGGGCCCCTAGCGTCTCTCGGTGCATGGGTGGGCTTATGAGCTAACAGGTTGCTGCACAAGGACGTGCAGCCCTAAGGGGGAGTGATTGTAAGGCCCCAGTGTCCCATATCGGGAATGGAGAGGGAGTTCCTGGGCTATAAAAGTAAAAACCTAGACCCTTATATAGCATCGAGGCCTTTTCCTGAGTGGTGAAATCCCTATTAGAACTTCCCAGTTAAGTGTGCTTCGGCTGGAGTTGTTCTGGGATGGGTGACCTACTGGGAAGAACAAATCCGTGCGGACGTGGCCCAAAGCGGACAATATCGATGTCACGCCCTCAAAATTAAACCCATAATAAATAATATTAACATACATCATCATATCAAAACAAGAATATAATTCCATTCATCAGAGTATTAAGAAATAAAACATCAAAATAAATGCCCTACGGGCTTACATCTTGCCAAGCCAATACTTGGACACAAATCCATGAGTCTAACTCAAAAACAAATAAAGCCCTAGGCTTGAGTGTTTTACATATAAAAGCAAATAAACTAGAAACAAATCTTCGAGTTCCAATCCCTCACAAGCTAAGTCCTTGGAGGCAGTGAACCATCTGCACCTGAAAATGAAGTTCCCATATAGGGTGAGCCACAGCCCAGTAGAGAAATACTAAACCAGGCATAAGAATTAACTAAAGCATTAACATCCGATACATAGTTAGCACAAGATAATAAATTCCCAAATTTTATGACACGAATGCCTACACAGTCTATGACACGTGGTCTACGACACAACTCACTTTCCACTTATACCCACATGGCTCACAACCTGGCCAAACAACTCAACAAGGATAACACATCGGATTAACCTTTCTTACAATATAATAAACACACATACAGGTGTTACATCAATCACAATCACATTCACTTCCATACTTCCCAACTGATACACATGGTGGTGATGTATCATGCCAACAATCAATAGAAATACTTCTATTAACAATAAGTACACATAAATGTGATGCTACAGGGGTCTATCCCCTTTCTCCTCCCAACACATCTGGTTTAGGGGTCCATCCCCTTTCTTCCCCTAAACCCTCCAACAAATTCGGTTTAGGAGTCCATCCCCTTTCTTCCCCTAAACCGGGAGTTCATCCCCTATCTCCTCCAAAACCAAATGCATATGCAACATAATTAATACTTGCCATATACAACACATAATCAATACACGTAATGTTCTGTATTAATTCAACAGTCAAACAGCTGACTAAATTCCAGTTATACCTAAGCCACATGCAAGGTCTACAACAATCATTGGCTATCCTCCACCGATAGCCCCAAAACAATTATTTCTAAGCAAGAAATAAATATCACAATATATATATATCAATTTCACAGATGAGTGATTAAATATTCAACTATATCAACAAAATCTCAATTTCCCCAAATCTCATGAATTTAACCAATACACAATTCTCCTTTAAATTAATTACATGAATTAATCTATAACAAACCCTAAGGTTTTTCCCCAAAATTACCAAACTACCTCCCACATACCAAAACACCAACACTTAGGATTAAAACGTATACAAGGAGTAGGAAATCCCTACCTTAAACAGAAGAACCCAAAAGGAGAAGGAGAAGATGGTGCTCAAAACCCCAAAGTGCTCCAAATCAACAATTGCTCCGATTAAATGAAAGCTCTCACTCTCCTCTACCTTTTTAATGAAGGAACTAGATTAAAAACGCCCTCTAGATAGATCAAACCCAAGGAAAAGATGAGTTGAGAGAAAAGAAACTCGAAACTAGGGTTTCTGGATCAAAAATTGTGAAAAAAGACGTTTTAAAACTGCTGCTGCGTTTAAATACTGGACAGGCTCGCTCGAGCGAAGACATGGTCGCTCGAGCGACCAGACACAAAAACAGACCTCGCTCGAGCGAAAAGAAGCTCGCTCGAGCCAAAGACAAACCATCTCGCTCGAGCGAAGGGAAGCTCGCTCGAGCCAACAAACACTGCCCTCAGGTCTAGCACTGGACGCAGCCCTCGCTCGAGCCAAGAAATGCTCGCTCGAGCGACGAACCAAGAAGGACCTCGCTCGAGCGAAGAGAAGCTCGCTCGAACGAGCAAGCCAAAAACTGAACATCAAGAATTTGTTTCTAGACTCAACCAACCTGTAATCAATCTGCCCAAAACATCCTATAACCAAAGAATAAGGAATCAAGGACAACAACGACAATGATATGACAACGGAATCCACGGAACATAAGTCCGAATACAATAATCAAATGGGAAAAAGACCGGGGTCGCTATAACCTCCCCCCCTTAAAAGAATTTCGTCCCCGAAATTAAGCATGAGTTTGTAAAAATGAATTTTTTCTCAATTCCCAATGATATAAATACAACAATAAACAACAACTTGACCCAAAACCGGTCACTTCATCTCTTATCAAGAGCTATCTCACAGTATATATAAATCAACATATATTTCAACTTGCACGAATATTATGCATTATTCTTCTCGATGTTAACAATTTCCATATCATATTCAATCTCATGATATAAACAACACATTTAATATATATAAATGTTATACTCCACTTCCATAAAAGGCAAGTTTCAACATGTTAACATTAAACCCAAACATTCTCAATGTTTTCTAGCTTAAGACATATATAAAATTCTCAAGTTCCACAATATTACATAATCTAAACACAAGATTACAATTCCACAAACAAGTCCGGATATTTCTCACGGACTTCCAACTCACGTTCCCAAGTGGCCTCCTCCACTCCGTGATGTTTCCACAAAACCTTCACTAAAGGGATGGTCTTACCACGCAGGACTTGATCCCGCCTATCCAAGACTCGAATCGGCCTCTCCTCATACGAAACATCCTCATCAACAACTAAATCGGTCCAATCCAACACATGCGATGGATCCGGCTCATACTTCCGAAGCATACTCACATGAAACACGTCATGAACTCCGGACAACTGCGGTGGCAAAGCTAAACGATAAGCAACCTCGCCAATCCTCTCAAGGATCTCAAAGGGGCCAATAAATCGAGGGGACAACTTCCCACTCTTCCCGAACCTCATTAAACCTCGCCTAGGTGAGATTTTTAGAAAGACATGATCACCTACCTCAAACACCAAAGGTCTCCTCCTACGGTCGGCATAAGATTTCTGACGACTCTGGGCTGTAACAAGTCTCTTACGGATAAGCCCAACTTTCTCCGTCGTCTCCCTCACTAACTCCGGACCTATCAAAGGTGCATCACCCACCTCGGCCCAACAAACTGGAGATCTACACGGTCGGCCGTACAAGGCCTCAAATGGTGCCATACCGATACTAGACTGAAAACTGTTGTTATAGGCAAACTCCACCAATGGCAAGTGCCTCTCCCACGACCCACTGAAATCAAGAACACAACCCCGAAGCATATCCTCAAGGATCTGTATGGTACGCTCTGACTGCCCGTCAGTCTGAGGATGGTAAGCCGTACTAAAGGTCAACTTAGTGCCTAAAGCACTCTGCAAACTCTGCCACAACCTGGCAGTGAAACGAGGATCTCTATCTGAGACAATCGTCACTGGAACCCCATGCAACTTTACTATTTCCCGAACATATAAATCGGCAAGATGATCCACCGAATCTCTCACACGCATAGGAATAAAATGTGCTGACTTAGTCAACCGATCCACAACCACCCAAATAGCATCATTACCTCGCTGAGTCCTAGGAAGACCCACAACGAAATCCATAGTGACATGTTCCCACTTCCACTCGGCAATAAGTAAGGGTTGCAACAAACCCGCTGGCCTCTGATGCTCGGCCTTCACTTGCTGACAAGTAAGGCACTTAGATACGAAAGCTGCCACATCTCTCTTCATACCCCGCCACCAAAACTGGCGACCCAAATCCCTATACATTTTAGTGCCTCCCGGATGCACCGCAAGGCGTGAATGATGAAACTCTCGGAGTACCTCCTCTCGACACGACTCCGGCACAAACAGACGGTCTCGGTATCTCACACTCAGATCGGGATACACCGTCAAACCCTTCTCAACCTTACCACTAGAAATCTTCTCCCGGAGAGATTCTACCTCAAGATCACCCCTCTGAGCCTCTAACACTCGAGTCACAAGTGTAGGCTGTGCAACAACAGAAAACAAGGTCGCAGCCTCAACGGATTCGCCCAGATGCAAATCAAACTCCCCAACTGCACCCAACATCTCCCACTCTCGGATGGCTATACTAGCAACGTCACCAACAGATTTCCTACTAAGGGCATCGGCCACAACATTGGCCTTTCCCGGATGATAGTGTAACTCGAAATCATAATCCTCAATAAATTCCATCCATCTCCTCTGCCTCAGATTCAAGTCTTTCTGTGTAAACAGATATTTCAGACTCTTATGATCGGAGAATATTTCAAATTTCTCACCAAACAGATAATGCCTCCAGATCTTCAAGGCAAATATCACAGCTGCTAACTCTAGATCATGCGTAGGGTAATTCTTCTCATGAATTTTCAACTGGCGTGAGCCATAGGCAACCACTTTTCCTTCTTGCATCAACACACAACCCAGACCCTCTCGTGAGGCGTCACAGTAAACTGCATAACCTAACCCTCTCTCCGGAATAATTAAGACTGGAGCGGTGGTCAATCTAACCTTCAATTCCTGAAACGACTTTTCACAAGTCTCACTCCATACAAATTTGACTCCCTTCCGAGTCAATCTGGTTAACGGTGAAGCTAACTTGGAGAAATCCTTCACAAACCGACGATAATACCCTGCCAATCCCAGAAAACTGCGGATCTCAAACACACTCTTAGGTTGTACCCAATCTTGCACTGCCTCAATCTTGGATGTATCAACAGACACCCCTTTCCCAGAAACTACGTGGCCTAAAAATTTTACCTCTTCTAGCCAGAATTCACACTTCCCAAACTTAGCATATAACTTATGGGCTCTAAGTAACTCAAGCACCACTCTCAAGTGTTCCTCGTGCTCCTCCTCTGAAGGTGAATAAATCAGAATGTCGTCCACGAAGACGACCACAAAACGATCTAAGAATTCCCGAAAGATCCGATTCATCAAATCCATAAACACTGCCGGTGCGTTGGTGAGCCCAAACGGCATCACCAGAAACTCATAGTGGCCATACCGCGTACGGAATGCCGTCTTTGGAATGTCCTCCTCCCTGACTCTCAACTGATGATAACCCGATCTCAAGTCTATCTTAGAGAAACAACGGGAACCCTTCAACTGGTCAAACAAATCATCTATACGAGGCATAGGGTACTTATTCTTAACCGTAGCCCGATTCAATTTCCGGTAATCTATACACAGTCTCAAAGCACCACCTTTCTTCTTAGCAAATAGGGCCGGTGCTCCCCACGGCGAAACACTAGGACGGATATAGCCCTTATCTAGCAACTCCTGGAGTTGAACCTTCAACTCAACTAACTCAGCTGGGGCGAAACGGTAAGGTGCCATAGAAATCGGCGCCGTGCCGGGCACTAAATCAATAGAGAACTCAATCTCTCGACGAGGTGGCAAACCAACAAGATCCTCGGGGAAGACGTCCGGGTATTCACAAACCACCCTCGGTAACACAATCTGGGTCTCATCACACTCACTGCTCTCAAGGCTAGCAAGTAGACCACTAAGCTCACTCCGCCCTCGCGGATCGTACCCTGGTGGCAAAACACTACCAACCCTGTCCCCTAGAAAATGGAAACGTTCCCCGCTAACTGTACAACAGGTGACCCTTTGACGGTAGCAATCAATAAATGCCCGGTATGACGATAACCAGTCCATACCCAAAATAACATCGAAGCCCTTCATGGGCATAACCACGAAAGCAAAAGGGATTCTATGATCATCGACCTCTATATCACAACCCCTAACACCTTGTTTCAAAATTAATTCGCCCCCAAGTGGTGACACTACACAAATAGGAGATGCTAACTGTGCTAACTCCAACTCCAAAATAGATGCGAATGCAGCAGACACAAAAGAATGAGATGCACCCGTATCGATCAAAACACTAGCAACTGAATTGCAAAACAAGAAGGTACCTCTCACAACCGACGGAGTCGGCACCAGATCCTGCGCGGTAACTGCATACACGCGCCCCGACGACCTCTGATCAACCTGCTCACCCCTAGGAGCATAAGACTGCTGCACCGAATGGGACGATGAAGCCCCCTGATTAGTCCTCGAGGCCTGAACGGACTGAACTGGCTGACTCTGAGTCTGCCTCAACCCAGATGCACCAGATGTGCCACTCAACTGTGGGCAAAACCTCTTCAGGTGCCCTGGCTGACCACACTGAAAACAACTCAAACCAGACGCACCAGGTGTGCCACTTAACTGCGGGCAGGACCTCTTCATATGCCCCGGCTGACCACACTGAAAACAAGAGAGCGACTGGCCTCTACCCTGATTCTGACTCTGTGATCGAGCCGAAGAAGATGCTGCCCTCTGTACTCCTCCCTTCTGAGGACAGACTGAAGACTTATGGCCCAGCTGGCCACACTTGAAACAGGTAATATCTCCCTGACTGCCTTTTCCCGAACTAGCACTCGGTACAGGAAAAGTAGACCTAGAGAAGCTACTCTGAGGCTGCTGAGGAGTGAAACCTCTCTGCCTCCTGCCATCGCCCTGACCATCCTGACTCCTCTTGGAGCCTTTCTGCCCTTCCTCCTCCTCCCGCATCGCAATCTCAGTATGGGCTGCTGCATCAACCAAACGCCCAAAATCCCTAATCATAGTCGGCACAACTCTCAATTTGAGGCCGCGCCTCAACTTCTTCTCGAACTCTATACACCGACGCTCCTCAGACGCCACTAACTCAGGTGCGAACCTGGACAAACTAGTAAATAAGGCCTCAAACTCAGCCACTGATGAACTATTCTGCTTCAGCTGGCAGAACTGATCTCTCAACGTCTCCTGAACAGCTGGAGACAGATACTTCTCCTGAAAAGCATCAACAAACTCCTTCCAAGTACCTCCAATGCGACCCTTGGTGAACTTCCACCACTGACCCGCATCCCCTTTCAGCTGGAAAGATGCCAAGGTCACCTTCAACCCCTCGTCTTCGATGCCAAGCATCTCAAACGTTTTCGTTGTCTGTTCGAGCCATTCGTCTGCTTTAAGCGGCTCGCTAGGATCACCAACAAACACTTCCGGTTGAGACCGGAAAAACTCCCTTTTCAGAAAAGAAGGCCCTGCATCTGCAGCAACTACCGGGGCCGGAACTACCTGGGCTGGATTCGCAGCCCTCAGAATGTCCACTGACGCCTGAAATGCCCCTGCTATCTCTTGGGCCAAAGTGCCCAAACCCTGCTGCCCTACTGGCTCGGCCGCATTGGCCTGGCCAACACCCTCCTGAACCGTCGGAATCTCCTCCGGTATAGGCACTTCTTGCCCGGCCTGCCTACCACGCCTACCACGACCTCGTCCTCGTCCTGACATCCTAATAAAAGAAACAAAGACGTTAGCACTCTAAATAATATGCCAAAACTATGACACTCGCGTCCTAATACATTGGACAACAATAAATCACACCACGTAAGCACATAATCACATAAGCACCTACGAATTTCATTTCTGGATAATGATAGTCCCGAGGCGTCACTAAAGTTCCGGTTGGAAACAACATTGATCAAGTGCCTTTCCAACAAGACTTTCAGGGACTCAAGGGTCCAATCAACATCCCAGAAACTACATTCCATACCCACATAGTCACGTAAACATGTTATCATATAAGCATGCAATCATTACACTAAGTCTCTATCAAACGAGACGAACCCATTGTGATACTAATCACTTCCCACGTACCCAAAGTATTCGAACCCGGTACGCTCTGATACCAAGTTGTCACGCCCTCAAAATTAAACCCATAATAAATAATATTAACATACATCATCATATCAAAACAAGAATATAATTCCATTCATCAGAGTATTAAGAAATAAAACATCAAAATAAATGCCCTACGGGCTTACATCTTGCCAAGCCAATACTTGGACACAAATCCATGAGTCTAACTCAAAAACAAATAAAGCCCTAGGCTTGAGTGTTTTACATATAAAAGCAAATAAACTAGAAACAAATCTTCGAGTTCCAATCCCTCACAAGCTAAGTCCTTGGAGGCAGTGAACCATCTGCACCTGAAAATGAAGTTCCCATATAGGGTGAGCCACAGCCCAGTAGAGAAATACTAAACCAGGCATAAGAATTAACTAAAGCATTAACATCCGATACATAGTTAGCACAAGATAATAAATTCCCAAATTTTATGACACGAATGCCTATACAGTCTATGACACGTGGTCTACGACACAACTCACTTTCCACTTATACCCACATGGCTCACAACCTGGCCAAACAACTCAACAAGGATAACACATCGGATTAACCTTTCTTACAATATAATAAACACACATACAGGTGTTACATCAATCACAATCACATTCACTTCCATACTTCCCAACTGATACACATGGTGGTGATGTATCATGCCAACAATCAATAGAAATACTTCTATTAACAATAAGTACACATAAATGTGATGCTACAGGGGTCTATCCCCTTTCTCCTCCCAACACATCTGGTTTAGGGGTCCATCCCCTTTCTTCCCCTAAACCCTCCAACAAATTCGGTTTAGGAGTCCATCCCCTTTCTTCCCCTAAACCGGGAGTTCATCCCCTATCTCCTCCAAAACCAAATGCATATGCAACATAATTAATACTTGCCATATACAACACATAATCAATACACGTAATGTTCTGTATTAATTCAACAGTCAAACAGCTGACTAAATTCCAGTTATACCTAAGCCACATGCAAGGTCTACAACAATCATTGGCTATCCTCCACCGATAGCCCCAAAACAATTATTTCTAAGCAAGAAATAAATATCACAATATATATATATCAATTTCACAGATGAGTGATTAAATATTCAACTATATCAACAAAATCTCAATTTCCCCAAATCTCATGAATTTAACCAATACACAATTCTCCTTTAAATTAATTACATGAATTAATCTATAACAAACCCTAAGGTTTTTCCCCAAAATTACCAAACTACCTCCCACATACCAAAACACCAACACTTAGGATTAAAACGTATACAAGGAGTAGGAAATCCCTACCTTAAACAGAAGAACCCAAAAGGAGAAGGAGAAGATGGTGCTCAAAACCCCAAAGTGCTCCAAATCAACAATTGCTCCGATTAAATGAAAGCTCTCACTCTCCTCTACCTTTTTAATGAAGGAACTAGATTAAAAACGCCCTCTAGATAGATCAAACCCAAGGAAAAGATGAGTTGAGAGAAAAGAAACTCGAAACTAGGGTTTCTGGATCAAAAATTGTGAAAAAAGACGTTTTAAAACTGCTGCTGCGTTTAAATACTGGACAGGCTCGCTCGAGCGAAGACATGGTCGCTCGAGCGACCAGACACAAAAACAGACCTCGCTCGAGCGAAAAGAAGCTCGCTCGAGCCAAAGACAAACCATCTCGCTCGAGCGAAGGAAAGCTCGCTCGAGCCAACAAACACTGCCCTCAGGTCTAGCACTGGACGCAGCCCTCGCTCGAGCCAAGAAATGCTCGCTCGAGCGACGAACCAAGAAGGACCTCGCTCGAGCGAAGAGAAGCTCGCTCGAGCGAGCAAGCCAAAAACTGAACATCAAGAATTTGTTTCTAGACTCAACCAACCTGTAATCAATCTGCCCAAAACATCCTATAACCAAAGAATAAGGAATCAAGGACAACAACGACAATAATATGACAACGGAATCCACGGAACATAAGTCCGAATACAATAATCAAATGGGAAAAAGACCGGGGTCGCTATAATCTTGGCATGAGCTTTCGGATCAAAACATAACTTTTCTTGAAGAACACATGAATACCATTTTCTCTTTCTAAAACCGAACTTTAAAGCAATGCATGGCTTACAAATCACATTCAATCATGCAATGCAATAACATAAACATAAAGAGCAACATGAGCAGATCAAGAATCTAACCTTAGAACACAAATCTAACGGTTCGATCTCTAGGAATCAAGCTTGGAAATCTACTCCCTCTTCTAGAGCTCCTCTCTCCTCTTCAAACAAGGATATAACAAATGATAGGTTTCTCTCTCTGCCGGCTGATTTAACACTCAGTTCGGACACGTGGCAACGGCTGGTTGGTTCTTCTCAAAAAGGTGATAGATTGACAAGACAAGGCTATGACAAAGCGTACTCAACAAGCTAGATGACATGGGAACTCCGGCAAGTGATGACATCAGCTAAGGACAAAGCTTCAGCAACTAAGATGACAATGACCTCAGCTAGGAAGGACAACACTTGACTAAGCTGTGCTACGCCTTGGCCTAGATGTGCCACACCTCGGTCTAGGTCATACCACTCCAGGACAAGATCACTTAGGTACAAAGATAACATCTCGGCCTAGATAACACACATCTCGGCCTTGGTGATGAACACCTCGGCCTAGATAATGACATCTCGGCCAATATGCCTTGGTGAAGGTGGAGGTCAACTAAAGTGGTTCCAAAGTAGTTCTAGGCTTAAGATGACCTCGGCTTGGAATGATCTAGGCTTGACATAACTTAGGCTTGGCATGACTTAGGCTTGGCATAGCAAGGGAGGAACAAAGCATGCATATAACACTTAGGCAAATCATATACGTACAAAACAAGGCAAAATTCATGAATGTTAACTTAACAAGACAAAAGTATGTGAATGCACATGAACATGACTAAGCCATAAATGTGGGTTGTTACAAAACCACTATACCTTAACGATCTAACGATCTATTTGGAAATTAAATAAAAAATGAAGTTGAAAGTTCATTCAAGAAACCATTATACCTTAACGATCTATTTGGAAATTAAATAAATTTTTTATTCAATTTCCTTTTTTATTCAACTTCCTATTTGGAAATTAAATAGAAAATGAAGTTGAATAAAAATAGAAGTGGAATAAAAATAAAAATGGAAGTTGCATAAAATTAAAAATGGAAGTTCATTAATTAAACGACTATACCTTAACGATCTATTCGGAAATTAAATTAAAAATGGATTGTTAAGGTATAGTGGTTAATTTCCAAATAGATCGTTAAGGTATAATGGTTTCTTGAATGAACTTCTATTTTTATTTTTATGCAACTTCCACTTTTATTTTTATTCCACTTCTATTTTTATTCAACTTCCTTTTCTATTTAATTTCCAAATAGGAAGTTGAATAAAAAAGGAAATTGAATAAAAAATTTATTTAATTTTCAAATAGATTGTTAAGGTATAGTGGTTTCTTTATGCAGCTTTATTAACGATCTATTTGGAAATTAAATAGAAAAGGAAGTTGAATAGAAAAGAAAATTGAGTTGAATGGAAAATGAAATTGAATAAAAAAGATGGAAGTTGAATGGAAAATGAAATTGAATAAAATAAAAATGGAAGTTGCATAAAATTCCTTTTCCTTTTTTATTTAATTTCCAAATAGATCGTTAAGGTATAGTGGTTTCTTGAATTTCCTTTTCTATTCAACTTTCATTTTTAATCAAGTTCATTCAAGAAACCACTATACCTTAATGATCTATTTGGAAATTAAATAAAAAATGAAGTTGAATAGAAAAGGAAGTTGAATAAAAATGCAAGAAACCACTATACCTTAACGATCTATTTGGAAATTAAATAAAAAAGAAAGTTGAATGGTAAAGGAAGTTGAATAGAAAAAGAAATTGAATAAAAATAAAAATGGAAGTTCATTCAAGAAACCACTATACCTTAACGATCTAATCGTTCATTCAAGAAACCACGATACCTTTTCTATTTAATTTCTAGATAGATCGTTAAGGTATAGTGGTTTCCTTTTTTATTTCACTTGCATTTTTATTCAATTTCCTTTTCTATTCAACTTCCTTTTTTATTCCAAATAGATCGTTAAGGTATAGTGGTTTCTTGAATGAACTTCCATTTTTAATTTTATGCAGTTTCTATTTTTATTCAATTTCCTTTTTTATTCAACTTCCTTTTTTATTTAAAAATGGAAGTTCATTCAGGAAACCAGTATACCTTAACGATCTATTTGGAAATTAATAAAAATAAAAATGGAAGTTCATTCAATAAAAGTGGAAGCTGCATAAAATTAAAAATGGAAATTAATTCAAAAACCACTATGCCTTAACGATCTATTTGGAAATTAAATAAAAAAGGAAGTTGAATAAAATTAAAAATGGAAGGAAAATGGTTTAATTCGTTAAGGTATAGTGGTTTCTTGAATAAACTTTCATTTTTAATTTAATGCAACTTCCATGTTTATTTTTATTCAACTTCCTTTTCTATTCAACTTTCTTTTCTATTTAATTTCCATTTCTTGAATGAACTTCTATTTTTAATTTTATGCACCTTCCATTTTTATTTTTATTTAAATAGAAGTTCATTCAAGAAACCATTTTTAATTTTATGCAGCTTTCATTTTTATTTTTATTCAATTTCGTTTTTTATTCAACTTTTTATACAATTTCCTTTTTATTTAAGTTCAAGTTGAATAAAAATGAACTTCCATTTTCAATTTCCTTTTCTATTCAACTTCCTTTTTTTATTTAAGTTCATTCAAATAGATCGTTAAGGCATAGTGATTTCTTGAATGAACTTCCATTTTTAATTTTATGCAACTTCCATTTTTATTCAACTTGCATTTTTATTCAATTTCATTATAGATCGTTAATTTCAATATAAAAAAGGAAGTTGAATAATAGTTATATAAAATTAAAAATAGAAAATGAACTTCCATTTTTATTTGGTTTAATTTCCTTTATTAAATAGAAGTGGTTTCTTGAATGAACTTCTATTTAGAAATTAAAAATGGAAGGAAATTGAATAGAAATAAAAAATGAAATTGAATAAAAAAGGAACCATCATTTGGAAATAAAATTAATTTCTATATTTTTTTTGGAAATTGAATAAAAATAGAAGTGAAATTAAATAAAAGTTCATATTCAACTTTTAATATAAAAATGGAAGTTGAATAGAAAAGGAAATTGGAAGTTCATTAAAAATTTTAAGGCATAATGGTTCCATTTTTATTTTTATTCATTAAGGTATAGTGGTTTCTTGAATGAACTTCCATTTTTAATTTTATGCAACTTCCATTTTTATTTTTATTCAACTTCCTTTTTTATTTAATTTCCAAATAGATCGTTAAGGTATTAGAAGTTGAATAGATCGTTAAGGCATAGTGGTCTATTCCCATTTTTAATTCTATTCAACTTCCTTTTTTATTCCACTTCTATTTTTATTCAATTTCTTTTTTTTATTTTTATTCAACTTCCTTTTTTATTTAATTTCCAAATAGATCGTTAAGGTATATTAGTTTATTGAATGAACTTCCATTTTTAATTTTATGCAACTTCCACTTTTATTTTTATTCAATTTCCTTTTCTATTCAACTTCCATTTTTATGGAATTTCATTTTCCATTCAACTTCCTTTTTTATTTAATTTCTAAACAGATCATCAAGGTATAGTGGTTTCATTTTATGCAACTTCCATTTGCAATTTTCTTTTCTATTCAATTTCATTTTTATTTTCAAAAAATTAAAAGGATCGTTAAGGAAGCCTTTTCCTTAAGTTATAGTGGTTTCTTGAATGAATTTCCTTTTTCAATTTCCATAAAGTTCCATTTTTATTTTTGGAAATTAAATAAAAAAGGAAGTTGAATAGAAAAGGAAGTGGAATAAAAATGGAATAGAAAAGGAAGTTCCATTTTTATTCAACTTCCATTTCCATTTTCTTGAATGAACTTCCTTTTTTATTTAATTTCTAAATAGATCATCAAGGACGCTTCTATTTTTATTCAATTTTCTTTTTTATTCAAGGAACTTCCACTTTTATTTTTATTAAGGTATAAAATTGAATAAAAATAGAAGTTCATTCAAGAAACCACTATACCTTAACAACAAAATTGGAATAGAAAAGGGAATTAAACTTACATATTTATACCACTTGCATTTTATTCAAGTTCCATTTTTAACGATCTATTTGGAAATTGAATAAAAATTAAAAATTGAAGTTCATTCAAGAAGTTGAGGTATTCCATTTTTAATGAACCATGAAAAAGGAACTTCAACTTCATTTTTATTCCAAATTGATCGTTAAGGTATAGTGGTGTGGAAGTTGAATAGAAGAGGAAGTTAAATAAAAATGGAAGTTGCATAAAATTAAAAATGCATAAAATTAAAAATGGAAGTTCATTCAAGAAATCACTATACCTTAACGATCTATTTGAAAATTAAATAAAAATGGAAGTTGAATGGAAAAGAAAATTAAAAATGGAAGTTCATTCAAGAAACCACTATACCTTTACAATAAAAAAACCACTATGCCTTAACGATCTATTTGGAAATTAAATAAAAAAGAAGTTGAATAGAAAAAGTGAATAGAAAGTATAGTGGTTTAGTCAATTTGAATGAACTTCCATTTTTAATTTTATGAACTTCCATTTTTATTTTTTTGCAACTTCCTTTTTTATTTATATTCCACAATTAAAAAGGAAATTAAATAAAAATTTCCTTTTCTATTCAACTTCAATTTTTATTCAACTTCTATTTTTATTTAATTTGAGATAGATCGTTAAGGTATAGTGGTTTCTTGAATGAACTTCCATTTTCATTTTATGCAACTTCCATTTTTATTTAATTTTCAATTTAAAAATAGACCATTTGGAAATGGAAGTTGAATAGAAAAGGAAGTTGAAAAATAGAAGCGGAATAAAAAAGGAAGTTGAATAGAAAATGGAAGCTGCATAAAATTAAAAATGGAAGTTGAATAGAAATAGAAATGGAAGCTGCATAAAATTAAAAATGGAAGTTCATTCAATAAACCTTAACGAATTAAACCATTTTTCTTCAATTTCCTTTTCTATGTCTATTCAACTTCCTTTTTTATTTAATTTCCAAATAGATTTTTATGGTATAGTGGTTTTTTGAATGAACTTCAATTTTCAATTTTTATTCAACTTCCATTTTTATTCCACTTCCATTTTTAATTTTATGCATCTTCCATTTTTATTTTTACCACTATACCTGAACGATCTATTTGGAAATTAAATAAAAATAAAAATGAAAGTTACACCACTATAGCTGAACGAAGTTGAATAGGAAGTTGAATAGAAAAGGAAGTGGAAGGAAATTGAAAGGAAATTGAATAGAAAAGGAAGTTGAATAAAAATGAACTTTCCAAATAGATCGTTAAGGTATAGTGGTTTATTGAATGAACTTCCATTTTTATTTTTATGCAACTTCCATTTTCCTTTTCTATTCAACTTCCTTTTCTATTCAACTTCCTTTTTTATTTAATTTCCAAATAGATCGTTAAGGTATAGTGGTTTCTTGAATGAACATCCATTTTTAATTTTATGCATCTTCCATTTTTAATTTTATGCAACTTTCATTTTTGTTTCTATTTAATTTCCAAATGGATCGTTAAGTGGAAATTGAATAAAAAAGGAAATTGAATAAAAATAAAAGCGGAATAAAAATTAAAAATGGAAGTTGAATGAAATTAAAAATGAAGTTGAATAAAAATGGAAGATGCATAAAAGTGGAAGTTGCATAAAATTAAAAATGGAAGTTCATTCAAGAAACCACTATACCTTAACGATTTATTTGGAAATGAAATAAAAAAGGAAGTTCAATAAAAAGGAAGTTGAATAAAAATGGAAGTTGAATAGAAAAGGAAATTAAATAAAAAAGGAAGTTGAATAGAAATGGAAGTTGTAGAAAATAAAAATGGAAGTTGCAGAAAATTAAAAATGGAAGTTCATTCAAGAAACCACTATACCTTAACGATCTATTTGGAAATTAAATAAAAAAAGAAAGTTGAATAGAAAAGGAAATTGAATAAAAATAGAAGATGCATAAAATTAAAATGGAAGTTCATTAAAGAAACCACTATACCTTAATGATCTATTTGGAAATTAAATAAAAAAGGAAGTTGAATAGAAAAGGAAATTGAATAAAAAAGGAAGTTGAATAAAAATAGTAGTTGAATAGAAAAAGGAAGTTGAATAGAAAATAAAATGAATAAAAATAAAAATGGAAGTTGAATGGAAAAGGAAATTGAATAAAAAAGGAAGTTGAATGGAAACGGAAGTTGAATACAAAAGGAAATTGAATAAAAAATGGAAGTTGAATAAAAATAAAAATGCAAGTGGAATAAAATAGAAAGGAAGTTCATTCAAGAAACCACTATACCTTAACGAATAAAAATGGAAGTTCATTCAAGAAACCACTATACCTGAACGATCAATTTGGAAATTAAATAAAAATGGAAGTTGAATAGAAAAGGTATAATGGTTTCTTGAATGAACTTCCATTTTTATTTTTATGCAACTTGCATTTTTATTTTTATTGCACTTGCATTTTTATTCAACTTTCATTTTTAATCAACTTCCATTTTTATTTAATTTCCAAATAGATCGTTAAGGTATAGTGGTATGAATCGTTAAGGTATAGTTTTTTATTTGAATGAACTTCCATTTTTAATTTTATGCACCTTCTATTTTTATTCAATTTCCTTTGCTATTGAACTTCCTTTTTTATTTCATTTCAAATAAATCATTCAGGTATAGTGGTTTCTTGAATGAACTTCCATTTTTAATTTTTATTCCACTTCTATTTTTATTCATTTTCCTTTGCTATTCAACTTTCTTTTTTATGTATGTAACTTCCATTTTTAATTTTATGCAACTTCCATTTTTAATTTTATTCCGCTTCTATTTTTATTCAATTTCCTTTTCTATTCAACTTCCTTTTTTTTTTAATTTCCAAATGGATCGTTAAGATATAGTGATTTCTTGAATGAACTTCCATTTTTTATTGAATGAACTTCCACTTTTATTTTTATGCAACTTCTATTTTTATTTTTATTCCGCTTGTATTTTTATTCAACTTCCTTTTCTATTCAATTTCCTTTTTATTTAATTTCCAAATAGATCGTTCAGGTATAGTGGTTTCTTAATGAACTTCAATTTTTAATTTTATGCAGCTTCCATTTTTATTTTTATTCCACGTGCTTTTTTATTCAATTTCCTTTTCTATTCAACTTCCTTTTTTTATTTAATAGATAAAGGGATCGTTAAGGTATAGTGGTTTCTTGAATGAATTTTCATTTTTAATTTCATTTTCTATTCAACTTCCTTTTTTATTTAATTTCCTTTTCTATTCAACTTCCTTTTTTATTTAATTTCCAAATAGATCGTTAAAGTATAGTGGTTTCTTAAATGAACTTCCATTTTTAATTTTATGCACCTTTCAAATTTTAATTTCCACGCTATACCTTAACGACCAATTTGGAAGTTAAATAAAAAAAAGAAGTTGAATAGAAAGTGAAATTGAATAAAAATAAAAATGGAAGTTGCAAAAAATTTAAAATGAAAGTTCATTCAAGAAACCACTATACCTTAACGATCAATTTGGAAATTAAATAAAAAAGGAAGTTGAATAGAAAAGGAAATTGAATAAAAATAGAAGTGGAATAAAAATAAAAACGCAAATGGAATAAAAATAAAAATGAAAGTTGCATAAAATTAAAAATGGAAGTTCATTCAAGAAAACCACTATACCTGAACGATCTATTTGGAAATTAAACAAAAAAGGAAGTTGAGTTGAATAGAAAAAAGGAAATTAAATAAAATTGAATAAAAATGCAAGTACAATAAAAATAAAAATGGAAGTTCTTTGTTTATTCAAGAAACAACTATACCTTAACAATAAAAATAAAAAAGGAAGTTGCATAAAATTAAAAATGGAAGTTGAATAGAAAAGGAAATTGACCACTATACCTTAACGATCTATTTGGAAATTAATTTTATGCAGCTTCCAAGAAACCACTATACCTTAACGATCTATTTGGAACTTTAATAAAAAGAAAAGTGGAATAAAAATGGAAGTTGCATAAAAATAAAAGTGAAAGTTGCATAAAATTAAAAATGGAAGTTCATTCAAGAAACCACTATTCAATTTATTTTTCTATTCAACTTCCTTTTTTATTTAATTTCCAAATAGATCATTAAGGTATAGTGATTTATTTCGAAATTAAATAAAAATGGAAGTTGAGAAGAAAAGGAAATTGAATAAAAATGGAAGCTGCATAAAATTAAAATGGAAGTTCATTCAAGAAACCACTATTCCTTAATGATCTATTTGGAAATTAAATAAAAAAAGGAAGTTGAATAGAAAAGGAAATTGAATAAAAATTTTATTCAATTTCCTTTTCTATTCAACTTCCTTTTTTATTTAATTTGTAAATAGATTGTTAAGGTATAGTAGTTATGCAACTTCCATTTTTATTTTTATACCACTTTAATTTTCAAATAGATCGTTAAGGTAGAGTGGTTTCTTGAATAAAAATGGAAGTTGAATGGAAAATGAAATTGAATAAATAAAAAAAGAAGTTGAATAGAAAATATAGCGATCCCGGGTTTTAACCCTTGTTGTACAGTGATTCGGAGTTGGTTCTGTGGATATTAGCACAATTGTTTAAACCTTGTTTACGTCCTTTCATACTTCGTATTTGAGTTAGAGGATGTGTTGGGCATGTTTGTTTCAGGTTGGTTGTGTTTGGGAGCCAAGTGCTGCTGCCCAGAATTTTGGGTCTTCGCTCGAGCGAGCTTCTGTCTTTGGTCCTTCGCTCGAGCCAGGGTTTGGTCGCTCGAGCGAGAGTGGAGTTTTGTGTCTGGTGGCTCGAGCCAGAGTGGCTTCGCTCAAGCGAGCGATTGCGTCTGGTTCTGGACCTGAGAGTTGCATTTCTTGGCTCGAGCGATCTGGTTCGTTCTTCGCTTGAGCGAGCAGTTTGTCGCTCGAGCGTGTGTCTGGTTGCAGACCTGAAGGTTTGAGTTCTTGGCTCGAGCGAGCTTTTCTTTGCTCGAGCGAGCTTCTAGGTTGTTGGCTCGAGCGAGAGTTTTCTGTGTCTGGTCGCTCGAGCGACCAAGTCTTCGCTCGAGCGAGCCTGTTTATATCAGCAGGCAGCAACGATTTTGAACATCACGTTTTCATCTCTTTCTTTTTGAAACCCTAGCAGCCAACTCTCTCTCTCTCAAAACTTATCATCTCTCTAAGATTTCATCTCCTTCTACTATGAGTCTATCCTAAGTCCTTTGTTAAAAAGATAGAGAGTGTTGAGATCTTTGTTTTAATCTGAAAAAGTTGAGATTTGGAGCACGTTGGGTCTTGGTCTTCATCTCCGTTTGAGCTCAAACTTCGAGGTAGGGATAACCTACTCTATCTTATGAGCTTTGTCTTTGAATTTTAGCATTTTGATAAGTTGGGGGCTGTTTGGTAATGTTGAGAAAGTTTGGGCCTTTGTGTAATTTTACAAAAGTTGGGGTTTTAATTATATAAACCTATATGCATGTTAGGCATAGAGAAATGAGATTAATGTTGGAGTATTGATGGAAGTGGAACCTTAGGGTTGTTTTGTGAATTATGGGAATTTGCCCTAATTGGTTTAATTAATTAATGTATGTAATTAATTAAAGAAAATGAGGAATGGAATTGAGAATGTTGAAATTGGGAATGTTTGGGACTAAAGGGCGTAGTTGAATCAATTATTGCTCATCTAGTTGAAATGTTGATATATTATCCATTTGTGCATTTATTTCCTGTTTAGAAATAATTGCTTTGGGATATCGGTGGAGGGTAGTTTTGATTGTTGTAGACAATGCATGATGATTAGGTAAACTAAAACTGATCAATTGGATGTGTCATAGAGTATGACGGTTTATAGAATACATTAACTTTATGTATGGATTGATTGTGCATATGACCTAAGTGTTTATATGCATTATGTGTAGACGGTTGATAGAATACATTAACTTTATGTATTGATTGATTGCATATATGATTCTGTGTTTATATGCATTGCTTGTGTATGGGAGGAGATGGGGGATGTACTCCACGGTTTAGGGGAAGATGGAGGATGTACCTCTAAACCGGTTAATGGTTAAGGGAAGATGGGGGATGGACCCAGGGTTGCAGCTAATATGCTCTCCCATTGTAGTGATGATACAACTCATATGCTTATCTGTTGAAATGTTGATATAGCTCATATGCTTATCTATTGGAATGCTGATATAGCTCATATGCTTATTGTAAGGACCCACATTTCATGCCTTAGTCATGCTTGCATGCACTTATATGATTTGCCATGATAAGATTTACTGTCATGAATTGTGCCTTGTTTTGTATGTATGTGGTTTTGCCTAAGTGAATATGTATGCTTTGTTCCTTCCCTTGCTAAGCCTAAGTTATGTTGAGTTATGTTAAGCCTAGATCAGTTCCAAGCCGAGGTCATCCTAAGCCTGCAGCTATTCTGGAATCCCTTTGTTTGACCTCCACCTTTGTCCTGGCATATTGGCCGAGATGATTATCATCTGGGCCGAGGTGTGTGTCGCCAAGGCCGAGATGTGTATTATCTGGGCCGAGATGTTATCTTTGTTCCGAAGTGATCTTGTCCGGGAGTGGTATGACCTAGACCGAGGTGTGGCACATCTAGGCCGAGGTGTGGCACAGCTTAGTCAAGTGTTGTCCTACCTAGCCGAGATCATTGTTACCTTAGTGCCGAAGTCTTGTCCTTAGCCGAAGTCATTACTCTTTGCTCGCCGATGTCTTCTTGTTAGCCGATGTCATTCCTTGCCGAAGTGTTTGCGTGTAGCTTGTTAGATACGCTTTGTCAGAACCTTGTCTCGTCAATCAGTCACCTTTTGAGGAGAACCAATCCGGTAGTGCCACGTGGCCGAGCTGACTGTTATATCAGCCGATAGAGAGAGAAAGCTATCATTTGACATGTTCTTGGTTTTGGGAGAGGAGAGAGAAGCTCTAGGAAGGGAGAAGTGTTCTTGAGAGAGAGTAGATCTTCCAAGCTCGATTTCTAGAGATCCAACCGTTAGATTCGTGATCTAAGGTTAGATTCTTGATCTACTCTTGATGTTCTTTATGTTTATGTTATTGCATTGCATGATCGAATATGTTTTGAAAGCCATGCATTGTTTTGAAGTTCGGTTTTGAAGGAGGAAAATGATATTCAAGTGTTCTTCAAGAGAAGCCATGTTTTGATTCGAAAGCTCATGCCAAGATTCATGTTTTCATGTTTGTTTTCATGTGATCTTTAAGTATGGGTGCCCAGGTCCTTGTCTTCGAACTCATAGCATGAAAACCCAGGTTTTGAATAAAGGAAATGATGATTTTGGCATTCATGTTCATGTTCATGTTCTTCATGTTCTTCACGGGTGGAAACCCAGATTTTCCAGACTTCACTTCCCGAAGTGTAGTCGCCGAGGTCACTCTTGCCTAGACCTCACACTTAGGCCAAGCATCGTATCTCACCTTGGCCTACCTTGCATGATCACTTGCATCATTGGTTCGTCTTGTATGAACCTCGGCATGCAGTTGCACGCCGAAGCCTTGGTAACCACACCTCGGCTAAGAGGTGTGGGACCTCGGCATTGACCTGGTTGGTACCCAGCATGTCTCCTTGACATGTAAAACAGTGTTTTGACTTCCAGCATGTTCTCCCGAGATCATTCGCACGTATGTAAGACTTGTTTTAAGAAGTATGTTCAGTAGACCTTGCCATGTGATTGTAGGACTTGGACCTTTGCCTTGATCCCGACGTTCCAAGAACTAGGTGAGTGGTACTTTTAATAAAGTTATGTTATATGTTTTGAATAAGCCTTGCTTTGCTTTGTTTTGACAAGTATTTGTTAAGCATGAATGATTACCCTTAATTTATGCATCAAGTATAAGTTTTGCATACCAAGTATGTGCTTTGTTTTGGAAGTCCTCCCATGCTAGGGGACTCTAAGCCTAAGTAGCATCGTCCTTTCGTACTAGGGGACGTTAAGCCCATGCAGTACCCATGTTTGAATGTATTTGCTACTGACGGTCTGTGAACGGGTAGATATGTTTGACGTGCTACCGACGGACTGTGAACGGGTAGATATGTTTGAAGTCCTATCGACGGTCTTTGAACGGGTAGATTTGCTATCGACGGTCTATGAACGGATAGCCACCACTGACGGTCTATGAACGAGTGGATAAGTATGTTTTGCCATCGACGGTCTGGGAACGGATGGATATGTTCTGTTTGGAATGTGATGACCCCAAGTACATGTTTTGATATAAGTTATGCCAAGTGTGTGTTTGTATGAGTTTTGCCGAAGTACATGTTTTGAACAAGTTATAATATGTATGCATGTTTACCAAGGACCTCGGGAATCATTCATTAAACCCTTTATTGCTTGTACCATTCACTGAGTATCCAATACTCACCCTCTCTATATATATGTAGGTTCCAAGCTAGATGTCGGCTTCGCCGAGGTGTTTCTTTCTGTGCCGAGGTTTTGTATGCATGTTAGGTCGGCGTTGAGGATGTCGGCCACTGTGAAGATTATGCTTTTGACTGTAATTCATGTATCATGTTTATGTCGGCTTGAGAAGCCTTTTGCTAAGATGTAAAGTATGTATTTTGTTCAGGTTGTAATCAAGTTGTAAGACTCCAATTATGATGTCTGCCATTTCATTTGACTTATGCACAGCTCTTATGGACCATTTGTATGTTAAATTATTGCTTCCGCCCTTGTTAGCCCCATATGTACACTCTGATTGTGTGTGAATTCTTGTAAGAGGCCTTTAGTAATCTGGGATTACTGGCCATCTCGGCGCCGACCTTCTAGGGGCAGGTTGGGGTCGTGACACTTATCTGTTGTAGTAGTGATATAGCTCATATGCTTATCTATTGAAAAGTTAGTTTGATTTGATATAGCACTAAAATGTATATCATCATCGTTTGTGAAGTATGGAAGTAGTTTATGTGTTATTGATACAACACCAAAATGTGTATCCACCTTGAATTTCGAAAGTGTTCTAGTTATGAACTATAATCTCATCAAATGTTTTGGCCAGAGTACTGAGCCTTATTTTCAAACTCAAAGTTGAATAAGAAATGGAAAGTGAATTGTAATATAGACTTGATCGTCATGGAATTTTGATCAGATGTAAATGGAAGTGTAAGTGTTGACCATCTATCAACTGCTAATCTGTTAGTCAATGTTCATAGTTGGTTTAGTATATTTCTACTGGGCTGTGGCTCACCCTATATGGGGCACCATTTTCAGGTACATGAAGCATGCCACCTCCAAGGACATCGCTTGAGAGGCTAGAGGCAGGCAGACGTTTGTGGTTCTTGTTATCTTTTATTGTATAACATGTAATTTTAAGCCGAGGGCTTAATGTGTAATTGAGTTAGCACTCTCCTTTTTGTAACCAAGTGTTAGCTTGGAAAGTTGTAAGCTTGTAGGGCATTTGCTTCTGTCGTTACTATGTAATATTGTTGTAAGAACTACTCTGATGAATAGAAATGTGTTGATTTCTTTTATATCTTGCATGTCTAAATGATGGGTTTTATGTTATGATTTTCAGGGCATGACAACTTGGTATTAGAGCGTACCGGGTTCGAATACTTTGGGTACGTGGGAAGTGATTAGGATCACAATGGGTTTGTCTCGCTTGTTAGAGATTTAGATGTAATGTTATGTGCTTATATGATAACATGTTTATGTGACTATTTGGGTATGAGATTTAGTTTCTAGGATGTTGATTGGATCCTTGGGTTTCTGGGAGTCCTGTTAGAAAGGCACCTGATCAATGCTGTTTCTAATTGGAACTCTAGTAACGTCTCGGGACTATCATTATCCTGAAATGAAATTCGTAAGTGCTTATGTGTTTATGTGCTTATGTGGAGTGAATTACAGTGTCCATGCATTAGGACGCGAGTGTTTAGTTTTGGCACATTTGTGAATGTGCTAATATCCTTTGTTACTTTTACTAGGATGCTTAGGCGAGGAAGTTGTGATTTCCCTCCTTCCGCTTGGGAAGAATTGTGGAAACAGTTTGTGGAGTTACGCCAGGGTACTACACCTTTGGTGCAGTTTGAAAGATGGTTTGCTAACCTGTCGAGGTTTGCTCCAGAATTGGTGGAGACAGAGGACTTGCGTTGTTTCGAGTTTGAGAGTAAGCTGCGTGATGACATCCGTGAAAGAATTGCGGGGTCTTGGCATAGGAGTTATAGTGTGCTTGTTAGGGCTGCGACTCATGTGGAGGCAGCGGTGCTAACTATGGGCCAGAATAGGGAGGAGGCCGTTTCGGCGACTCCTATGATTTAGAGTATTGGTAGGCCTTTTAAGAGGCAGAGGGGTTTAAACCCGCAACAGGGAGGTCGGGCTAAAGCTACCCTTCTAGTGTCGGATTTGGGTTCGGAAGGAAATAAGCAGATGAGGGTCGTTTGTTTCAGATGTGGTCTTCTGGGCTATAAGGTTTCGGTTTGCCCACAGAGGAAGGGGGCAGGGTTAGCAGTTCAACCAGTAGTTGCACCACCAGGACCTTCTAGCCAGCCAAGTTTTGGGCCGATCAAATGTTTAGTGGGGAAGCAGTCATTGGGGCCTTCATCAGCTCGGACTTTGGACCAGGCTCGTACTCGGGAGCCGTTTACTTGTTGGGGGTGTAACCAGCCGGGTCATATCCAACGTTTCTGTAACCAGTCGGGGACTTCTTTGGGGGTTTTACAACCTAGTAGGCTCTAGCCTTATTCGATTGGGCAGGGGCAGTATCGTTTTGGGGGACAAACAAGCTAGATTTCGAGGGCCTCAGTGGAGTCGAGTTCCCAAGCCCCAGTTGGGGGAAATTCCCAGTTGTTCCAAGTGTGGCCGGTTGGGGCACATCAGTAGTTCGTGCTCGTGGCTTGTAAGCTCATAGAATATCTTGGGTCAGAGAATGACTAACTTTTGAGGTCCAGCGAGGGACGATAGTTGTGGTAATACCGAGGGGTTGGTTTTGTTTTGACTAATCCGTTTTGTAACCGGTGAATTATCGTTTTGTGGCCATTGGGTTCTATTATGTAACCAATGTGTTTTGGGAATGTTGAAATATCTAAACTGTTTTTTTATCTATATACATATGCTTGGTTTGTTAATTTCCTTGGATTGGGTGGATTGGAACATGTTGTAGCTCTAAAGTTTTATTAGCGTGATAAGTTGCTGTAAGACCATAAAATTTTTGGTAATAATGCATTTTTATGCGTGTGATTTGGTTTTGAAAAAAAAATGAGGGCTGATGAGCCATGTTTCCAAATTTGAAAGGATTGCTAAGGGATGCGTATCTTAATCAAAATTACAAGGAGGCGAGAACAGTTATACGTGTCGGGTGTTCGAAATTTCATTAATGTTATCTAATTGATTTTATGCGTGTGAAAGTGATGTTAGTCTACGATCGCGGGAACTCCTCGAGAGGATGTGAAGTGTGAGATTAATACTAGGTATAGTATGTAATTAACATGGTGTTTTGCGAGGGCATAGTGCATAATCTTGTTAGGATTAGACTTGTACCTTCGTGGTAGGTAACGTTGCCGAATTGGCATGTGTAATGATTGGTCGTTTCGATAGAGAGGTGTTAGTCTCTATATAAGGGTGTAGCTGTTGGCATCGAGAGTGATGTGTTGTGAGCAGCTGGTGCTATATCTCGGGTAGTAGCTTATGGACGTTTCCTAAGTTTTGGACTTCATTACTTTGATCGAAAGTGATAGGTTTGTACCTTAACACTGGTTAGGTCAGGAGATGCTGTAGTGAGGGTTGATTGGGTGTATAGCCCGTAGTTTGGGTGTGACCCGTGAGTCGAGTCACTGTAGTGAGGTCTTGTGAAGAAAGGTTTGGGATGATAATGAGAAGGTTGAGGACCTTTACTCCTCTGGGAATTTAGAATGGCGCATCTTTGAAAGCCTTGTCGGCAACATGTGGCAGTGTCGGGGTTGGTTCATGGTGGTTGTCTAGCGATAGCATTGGCTAGTGGTTTGGCACGGAGGCTGGGTGTCTTGGCTATACTCTCGGGGTGAGTGACAAGTAAGATTTGGAATGCAAGGTGGACCCTATAGGTCGTTGGCGGATGAAGGTACTATGTTAGTTTGTGTTCGGTACGAATGGTGACTTGGTAGTGGTGAATGTCACGGTGTAGCAAACCCTGTCAGTTAACTCAGTACGAGGGAAGGGGTATGCAAATTTTATTACTTCGAGTTCAGTCGAGGTGGTGGGTGAAATCTCTAGATGAGGGGGTCTTGCACAGTGCGATGTGTTAGTGTGTGGATTCGTATGGTTTCTGATTGAAATCGAGAGGTGGGATGTTTGGTAAAGTTGGGCCACTTCAGCATAAGTGTCTGTCGTCCAGTTTGGACAGTGGTAACACAAGTGAAGTAAGAGAGTTGTGAAGAGTGAGTGAGGTACTTAGTTGGAATCGTTTTGTTTCGTTTGGTCCTTGTTAGTATGTTGTAAGGACGGGGGTGTGCAATGTTATCCGTTGCATCATTACGTAATTGGGAATTTCAAGTGTTTAGGAGTTCTTTTTAGGAAAGTTCTGTTTTTGGGTACAGTGTCGTCAACGTGAGTATGACGGGTTTTATGGGATGGCTATGTTGTGTTTCACTTGGGGTTCATTGGGTACCCCTCGTAAACTAAGATGATGTTGTTCAAGACCTTGAATTTATGAGGTAGTAATGTGCCGTAATGTTGTTCCTTACCCGTGCTTCGTCTTACACCTGTTTTGTGAAAGTTGACTAGAAGCCTTGTGTGCGAATGTTTCCGTGTTTCCTTTGATGGGATAGTAAGTACCAAATACTAGTTTAAGTATTGTGGGTAGTCGAGACGTGGTGGATGTCTCAGAACACTGTGGTGATTGAATGTGTCTTACTATTATCATTGTTATCGAGTCTGGCTAAGCCGGACTTTTCCATTCGTTAGGGTATTGTGAAAACGTAATGGGGTTGAGGAAACCACTTGGGTAAGTAAATTTCGGTTCCGAGATAGAGGTATCTGGATCCGTTGGTAGGTATTTGAACGTATGTTGAATATCTTGTTGTATTGATGAACTGTATGAATATTGCTTATGTTTCAGTCTATAGTAGTATTATGGATTATGCCTTGAAAATGGTAGTTAATTTAACATTATATATGTTAGATGTGATGTAGGAATGCAAGTGTACCATTAACAGTGAATGTGCTTCGAAATTGTGAACCATGCATGTTAGAAGTTATTGAATTTGAAAGAAATGCATGTCAATAAGGCACGTTATAGCATATATTGTAAATTGTCTCTTGAATAGAGATAGGGTAACCGATATTAGGTTAGGTCGTTGAATACTAAATTGTGTATTGTGGAGAAATTGATTTAATTCAAATGTTATGAGAAATTTCAATGAGAGGACTTGACCAAATCAAATGAGAATGGTTATGTGTTGTAAGTAACACCATGTTTATGAAAAATGTTTACAAAACTTTTGGATTTCACTTGGGAAATGCAAAATTTATTTCGGAACATTGACGTTGAAAACTTGATTAATTTTTGGGAAAATGCCTTTTTAACCAGAGAATAATTTTCTTTGTATGCATACAAAAGCCTGCATTGGTTGTTCTATTCGGGATTGTGATTGTTGAGTGGTGACTTAGCTTGGAGTGCTAGTCGGTTGTTTTGGTGAGTTATCTCGGAGAGGGTTTGGTTTTGCTGAAGTTTCTTATGCGGGGGTGTTGTTTTCTTTCGGACCATGTTTCCTTGTTAAGCCCTTTCCATGTGTGAGGGTAAGTAGAACACCAGCTGAGAGGTTAACTTCTCTGTACTGTGAGCCTTGTGATCAGTTGGCCTCGTGTTTTGACGTTTCCTTAATTTTGGGGACTAAATTCTTTAAGGGGGGGAGGTTATAGCGATCCCGGGTTTTAACCCTTGTTGTACAGTGATTCAGAGTTGGTTCTGTAGATATTAGCACAATTGTTTAAACCTTGTTTATGTCCTTTCATACTTCGTATTTGAGTTATAGGATGTGTTGGGCAGGTTTGTTTCGGGTTGGTTGTGTTTGGGAGCCAAGTGTTGCTGCCCAGAATTTTGGGTCTTCGCTCGAGCGAGCGGTTCTTCGCTCGAGCGAGCTTCTGTCTTTGGTCCTTCACTTAAGCCAGGGTTTGGTCGCTCGAGCGAGAGTGGAGTTTTGTGTCTGGTGGCTCGAGCCAGAGTGGCTTCGCTCGAGCAAGCGATTGCGTCTGGTTCTGGACCTGAGAGTTGCATTTCTTGGCTCGAGCGAGCTTTTCTTCACTCGAGCGATCTGGTTTGTTCTTCGCTCGAGCGAGCAGTTTTTTGCTCGAGCGTACGTCTGGTTGCAGACCTGAAGGTTTGAGTTCTTGGCTCGAGCGAGCTTTTCTTCGCTCGAGCGAGCTTCTGGGTTATTGGCTCGAGCGAGAACTTCTTGGCTGAAGTGAGAGTTTTCTGTGTCTGGTCGCTCGAGCGACCAAGTCTTCGCTCGAGCGAGCCTGTTTATATCAGCAGGCAGCAGCGATTTTGAACATCACTTTTTCATCTCTTTCTTTTTGAAACCCTAGCAGTTGACTCTCTCTCTCTCAAAACTTATCATCTCTCTAAGATTTCATCTCCTTCTACTGTGAGTCTATCCTAAGTCCTTTGTTAAAAAGATAGAGGGTATTGAGATCTTTGTTTTAATTTGAAAAAGTTGAGATTTGGAGCACGTTGGGTCTTGGTCTTCATCTCCGTTTGAGCTCAAACTTCGAGGTAGGGATAACCTACTCCATCTTATGAGCTTTGTCTTTGAATTTTAGCATTTTGATATGTTGGGGGTTGTTTGGTAATTTTGAGAAAGTTTGGGTCTTTGTGTAATTTTACAAAAGTTGGGGTTTTAATTATATAAACCTATATGCATGTTAGGCATAGAGAAATGAGATTAATGTTGGAGTATTGATGGAAGTGGAACCTTAGGGTTGTTTTGTGAATTATGGGAATTTGCCCTAATTGGTTTAATTAATTAATGTATGTAATTAATTAAAGAAAATGAGGAATGGAATTGAGAATGTTGAAATTGGGAATGTTTGGGACTAAAGGGCATAGTTGAATCAATTATTGCTCATCTAGTTGAAATGTTGATATATTATCCATTTGTGCATTTATTTCCTGTTTAGAAATAATTGCTTTGGGCTACCGGTGGAGGGTAGTTTTGATTGTTGTAGACAATGCATGACGATTAGGTAAACTAAAACTGATCAATTGGATGTGTCATAGAGTATGACGGTTGATAGAATACATTAACTTTATATATGGATTGATTGTGCATATTACCTAAGTGTTTATATGCATTATGTATAGACGGTTGATAGAATACATTAACTTTATGTATTGATTGATTGCATATATGATTCTGTGTTTATATGCATTGCTTGTGTATGGGAGGAGATGAGGGATGTACCTCTAAACCGGTTAATGGTTAAGGGAAGATGGGGGATGGACCCAGGGTTGCAGCTAATATGCTCTCCCATTGTAGTGATGATACAACTCATATGCTTATCTGTTGAAGTGTTGATATAGCTCATATGCTTATCTATTGGAATGCTGATATAGCTCATATGCTTATCTGTTGTAGTAGTGATATAGCTCATATGCTTATCTATTGAAAAGTTTGTTTGATTTGATATAGCACTAAAATGTATATCATCATCGTTTGTGAAGTATGGAAGTAGTTTATGTGTTATTGATACAACACCAAAATGTGTATCCACCTTGAATTCGAAAGTGTTCTAGTTATGAACTATAATCTCATCAAATGTTTTGGCCAGAGTACTGAGCCTTATTTTCAACTCAAAGTTGAATAAGAAATGGAAAGTGAATTGTAATATAGACTTGATCGTCATGGAATTTTGATAAGATGTAAATGGAAGTGTAAGTGTTGACCATCTATCAACTACTAATATTTTAGTCATTGTTCATAGTTGGTTTAGTATATTTCTACTGGGCTGTGGCTCACCCTATATGGGGCACCATTTTCAGGTACATGAAGCATGCCACCTCCAAGGACATCGCTTGGGAGGCTAGAGGCAGGCAGACGTTTGTGGTTTTTGTTATCTTTTATTGTATAACATGTAATTTCAAGCCGAGGGCTTAATGTGTAATTGAGTTAGCTTGGAAAGTTGTAAGTCTATAGGGCATTTGCTTCTGTCGTTACTATGTAATATTGTTGCAAGAACTACTCTGATGAATAGAAATGTGTTGATTTCTTTTATATCTTGAGGGCGTGACAGAAAATGAAATTGAATAAAAATGGAAGGTGTATAAAAATAAAAATGGAAGTTCATTCAAGAAACCACTATACCTTAACGATCTATTTAAAAATTAAATAAAAAAAGGAAGCTGAATAGAAAAGGAAATTGAATAAAAATGCAAGTGGAATAAAAATAAATCAGGAAATTAATTAATGAACTTCAACTTCCATAAAAAAGGAAATTAAATAAAAAAGGAAGTTGAATAGAAAATGAAATTGAATAGTAAAGGAAATTGCATAAAAATAGAAGTTGCATAAAAATAAAAAATGGAAGCTGCATAAAATAAAAATAAGGAAGTTCATTCAAGAAACCACTATACCTTAACGATCTATTTGGAAATTCAATAAAAAATGAAGTTGAATAGAAAAGGAAATTGAATAAAATTAAAAATGAAAGTTCATTCAAGAAACCAGTATACCTTAATGATCTATTTGGAAATTAAATAAAAAAGGAAGTTAAATGGAAAATGAAATTGAATAAAAAATGCAAGCGAAATAAAAATATGGAAGTTGCATAAAATTAAAAATGGAAGTTCATTCAAGAAACCATTAAATAGGAAATTGAATAAAAATAAAAGTAGAAGTTGCATAAAAAATAGAAGTGGTTTCTTGAATGAACTTCCATTTTTAATTTTATTTTTAATTTCCAAATAGATCGTTCAGGTATAGTGGTTTCTTGAACGGACTTAATAAAAAAGGAAGTTGAATAGAAAATGAAATTGAAACCACTATACCTTAACGTTCTATTTGGAAAAGAAAATTGAATAAAAATGAAAGTGGAATAAAAATAAAAAATAGAAGTTTGCATAAAATTAAAAATACAAGTTGAATAGAAAAGGAAGTTAAACAGAAAATGATGCAAGTGGAATAAAAATAAAAAAGGAAATTCATTCAAGAAACCACTATACCTTAACGAATTTTTATTCAACTTCCTTTTCTATTCAACTTCATTTTTTATTTAATTTTATTCCACTTCTATTTTTATTCAATTTCCTTTTCTATTCAACTTCCTTTTTTATTTATTTAATTTCTAAACAAAAAAGGAAGTTGAATAGAAAAGGAAATTGAATAAAAATAGAAGTGGAATAAAAATGAAGTTGCATTTTCCAAGTTCCTTTTTATTCAATTTCATTTTCTATTCAACTTCCTTTTTTATGCAACATCCATTTTTATTTAATTTTCAAATAGATCGTTCAGGTATAGTGGTTTCTTGAATGAACTTCCATTTTTAATTTTCTATTCAACTTTCTTTTTTATTTTTATTCAACTTCCTTTTTTATTTAATTTCCAAATAGATCGTTAAGGTATAGTGGTTTTAATTTCCCTATTCCACTTCTATTTTTATTCAATTTCCTTTTCTATTCAACTTCCATTTCTATTTAATTTTCAAATAAAACGTTAAGGTATAGTGGTTTCTTGAATGAACTTTCATTTTTCAATTTCCTTTTCTATTCAATTTCCTTTTTTATTTAATTTCCAAATAGATCGTTAAGGTATAGTGGTTTCTTGAATGAACTTCCATTTTTAATTTTATAAAATTTCATTTTTATTTTTATTCAACTTCCTTTTTTATTTTTATTCCACTTGCATTTTTATGCAATTTCCATTTTTTTTCAATTTCCTTTTCCATTCAGCTTCCTTTTTTAATTAAAATTGGAAGTTCATTCAAGAAACAACTATACCTTAGCGATCTATTTGGACATTAAATAAAAAAAATTAAAAATGAAAGTTCATTCAAGAAACCACAATACCTTTTTTTATTTAATTTCCAAATAGATCATTAAGGTATAGTGGTTTCATGAATGAACTTCCATTTTTAATTTTTTTATTTAATGTCCAAATAGGTCGTTAAGGTATAGTGGTTTCTTGAATGAACTTCCAATTTTAATTAAAAAAGGAAGTTGAATAGAAAAGGAAATTGAATAAAAATAGAAGTTGAAAAGAAAAGGAAGTTGAATAGAAAATGAAGTTTCTTGAAATAGAAGTTTAATTTCCAAATATATCGTTAAGGTATAGTGGTACTTCCTTTGTTATTTAATTTCCAAATAGATCGTTAAGGTATAGTGGTTTCTTGAATAGAAAAGGAAGTTTAATTTCCAAATAGATCGTTCTTGAATGATTCAACTTCCTTTTTTATTTAATTTCCAAATAGATCGTTAAGGTATAGTGGTTTCTTGAATGAATTTTCATTTTTAATTTTAATTTCCAAATGGATCGTTAAGGTATATTTGGAAATTAAATAAAAAAGGAAGTTGAATAAAAAATAAAAATGAAAGTTGCATAAAATTAAAATAGAAATTCATTCAAGAACCCACTATACCTTAGCGTGGAAATTAAAAAATGGAAGGTGCATAAAATTAAAAATGGAAATTCATTCAAGAAACCACTATACCTTAGCGTGGAAATTAAAAAATGGAAGGTGCATAAAATTAAAAATGGAAGTTCATTCAAGAAACCACTATACCTTAACGATCTATTTGGAAATTAAATAAAAGAGGAAGCTGAATAGAAAAGGCATCTTCCATTTTTATTTTTATTCCACTTCCATTTTTATACTTTAACAATCTATTTGGAAATTAAATAAAAAAGGAAGCTGAATAGAAAATGAAATTGAATAAAAATAAAAGTGGGAGTTGCATAAAATTAAAAATGGAAGTTCATTCAAGAAACCACTGTACCTTAACGATCCATTTGGAAATTAAAGAAAAATGGAAATTGAATGGCAAAAAATTAAAAATGGAAGTTCATTCAAGAAACCACTATACCTTAACGATCTGGTTTTTTGAATGAACTTCCATTTTTATTTTTATGCAACTTCCATTTTTATTTTTATTCAATTTCCTAAACCATAACGATCTAGTGGTTTATTGGAAATTAAATAAAAAAGGAAGTGGAATAAAATTAAAAAAGGAAGTTGCATAAAATTAAAAATGGAAGTTCATTCAAGAAACCTGAACGATCTATTTGGAAATTAAACAAAAAAGGAAGCTGAATGGAAAAGGAAATTGAATAAAAATAGAAGTGGAATAAAATATTTGGAAATTAAATAAAAAAAGGAAGTTGAATAGAAAAGAAAATTGAATAAAAATTCAAGTGGAAGTTGAACTATACCTTAACGATCGTTAAGGTATGGTTGTTTCTTGAATGGACTTCCATTTTTAATTTTATGCATCTTCCATTTTATTTTTTTGCCACTTCCATTTTTATTTCACTTCTATTTTACGCACCTTCTTTTTCTATTTGGAAATTAAATAAAAATAAAAGTTGAATAGAAAATGAAATTGAATAAAAATGCAAGTGGAAATTGAATAAATGAAAATTAAATTAAAATGCAAGTGGAATAGAAAAGGAAGTTGAATAGAAAAGGGAAAGGAAGTTGAATAGAAAAGGTTTCAAGAAACCCCTTTTCTATTCAACTTCCTTTTTTATTTAATAAAAATGGAACTTCTATTTTTATTCAATTTCCTTTTCATTTTCTATTCAACTTCCTTTTTTATTATTCAACTTCCTTTTTAATTTCCAAATAGATCGTTATTTAATTTCCAAATAGATCGTTAAGGTATAGTGGTTGTTTCTTGAATGAACTCCCACTTCCATTTTTATTCAACTTCCATTTGTATTTAATTTCCAAATAGATCGTTCATCCATAAAATTAAAAATGGAAGTTCATTAAAAAAACCAATAGAAAAGGAAGTTCCATTTTTAATTTCCTTCTTGAATGAACTTCCATTTTTACTTTTTTATTCAACTTCCATTTTCAATTTCCTTTTCTATTCAAATTCCATTAATTAAAAAAGGAAGTTGAATAGAAAAGGAATTTGAATAAAAATGCAAGTGAAATAAAATAAAAATGGAAGTTCATTCAATAAACCACTATACCATAACGATCTATTTGGAAATTAAACAAAAAAGGAAGTTGAATAAAAAAGGAAGTGGAATAGAAATAAACATGGAAGTTGCATAAAATTAAATATGGAAGTTCATTCAAGAAATCAACTTCCTTTTTTATTCAACTTCCAGTTTTATTTTTATGCAGCTTCCATTTTTATTTTCAATTTTCTTTTTTATTCAACTTCCTTTTTTATTTAATTCTCAAATAGATCGTTAAGGTATAGTGGTCCTTTTCTATTCAACTTCCTTTTTTGTTTAATTTCCAAATAGATCGTTAAGGTATAGTGGTTTCTTGAATGAACTTCTATTGAATAAAAATATAAAAAGGAAGCTGCATAAAATTAAAAATGAAAGTTCATTCCACTTGCATTTTTATTCAATTTCCTTTTCTATTCAACTTCCTTTTTTATTTAATTTCCAATTAGATCGTTCAGGTATAGTGGTTTCTTGAATGAAATTTTGGAAATTAAATAGAAAAGAAAGTTGAATAGAAAAGGAAATTGAATAAAAATGGAAGTTGAATAAAAAAAGGAAATTAAATAGAAAAGGAAGTTGAATAGAAAAGGAAAATGAAAATAAAAAAAGGAAGATGCATAAAAAAGGAAGTTGAATAGAAAAGGAAGTTGCATAAAATTAAAATGGAAGTTTATTCAAGAAACCACTATACCTTAACGAATTATTTCCTTTCCTTTTCAACTTCCTTTTCTATTCAGTTTCATTTTTTATTTAATTTCCAAATTAAAGAAGGAAATTTATGAACTTCCATTTTCATTTTTATTTGAATAAAAATAAAAATGGAAGAAAAATGGAAGTTGTATAAAAATGGAAGTCCACTTTTATTTTTGTTCAACTTCCTTTTCTATTTAACTTCCTTTTTTATGCATCTTCCTTTTTTATTTTCATTTTCCTTTTCTATTCAACTTCCTTTTCTATTTAATTTCCTTTTTTATTCAACTTCCATTTTTATTCAATTCCCTTTTCTATTCAACTCCCTTTTCTATTTAACTTTCAAATAGATCATTGAAGTATAGTGGTTTCTTGAATGAACTTGCATTTTTTATTTTATGCAACTTCTTTTTTTATTTTCTTGGAAATTAAATAAAAAAGAAAGTTGAATAGAAAAGGAAGTTGAAAACCACTATACGTTAACGACCTATTTGGAAATTGAATAAAAATAGAAGTGGAATAAAAATAAAAATGGAAGTTCATTCAAATAACCACTATACCTTAACGATCTATTTTTATTTTTATTCCGCTTCTATTTTTATTCAACTTCCTTTTCTATTCAGCTTCCATTTTTATTTTTATTTAATTTCCATTCAACTTCCTTTTTTATTCATAACGATCTATTCAAAAAAGGAAGTTGAATAGAAAAGGAAATTGAGTAAAAACAGTAATGGAAGTTCATTCAAGAAACCACTATACCTTAACGATCTATTTGGAAATTAAATAAAAAAGAAAATTGAATAAAAATAGAAGTGGAATAAAAATAAAAATGGAAGTTCATTCAAGAAACCACTATACCTTAACGATCTCTTTGGAAATTAAATAAAAAAGAAAGTTGAATGGAAAAGGAAATTGAATAAAAATAGAAAAGGAAATTAAATAAAAATGGAAGTGAAATAAAAATGCAAGTAGAATAAAAATAAAAATGGAAAATAGAATGAACTTAACGAAATTGAATAGAAAAGGAATAAAACGGACCGTTAAGGTATAGTGGTTTCTTGAATGAACTTCCATTTTAAATTTTATGCAGCTTGCATTTTTATTCAATTTCCTTTTCTATTCAACTTCCTTTTTATTTAATATAAAAATAGATCGTTAAGGCATAGTGGTTATCTACATAAAATTAAAAATGGAAGTTCATTCAAGAAACCACTAAATGAAGTGGAATAAAAATAAAAATGGAAGTTGAATAGAAAAGGAAGTTGAATAAAAAAGAAATTGAAAAAAAATAGAAGTGGAATAAAAATAAATAAATAAAAAAGGAAGTTGAATAAAAATAGAAAATTAAATAAAAAAGGAAGTTGAATGGAATAAGAATAAAAATAAAAATGGAAGTTGCAGGAAATTAAAAATGGAAGTTCATTCAAGAAACCACTATACCTGAATAGATCGTTAAGGTATAGTGATTTCTTGAATAAACTTTCATTTTTAATTTTATGCAACTTCCATTTTTATTTTTACTCCGCTTGCATTTTTATTCAATTTCCTTTTGTATTCAACTTCATTTTTTAATTTTATTCAATTTCCTTTATAACGATCCCGGGTTTACCCCTTATTGTACAGTTGATCCGGACGTGTGTTCGTGGATGTTAGTAGTTGATTACAATCTTATTTACATCCTTTCCTACCTTGTATTTGAGTTATAGGATGTGTTGAGCAGGTTTGTTACAGGTTAGTTGTGTTTGGGAGCCAAGTGTTGCTACCCAGAATTTTGGGTCTTCGCTCGAGCGAGCAGTTCTTTGCTCGAGCCAGGGTTTGGTCGCTCGAGCGAGAGTGAAGTTTTGTGTCTGGTGGCTCGAGCCAGAGTGTGGCTTCGCTCGAGCGAGAGATTGCGTCTAGTTCTGGACCTGAGAGTTGCATTTCTTGGCTCGAGCGAGCTTTTCTTCGCTCGAGCGATCTGGTTCGGTCTTCGCTCGAGCGAGCAGTCTGTCGCTCGAGCGTGTGTCTAGTCGCAGACCTGAAGGTTTGAGTTCTTGGCTCGAGCGAGCTTTTCTTCGCTCGAGCGAGCTTCTGGGTTGTTGGCTCGAGCGAGACTTTCTTGGCTCGAGCGAGGGTTTTCTGTGTCTGGTCGCTCGAGCGACCAAGTCTTCGCTCGAGCGAGCCTGTTTATATCAGTTAGCAGCAGCCGAGGAGAACAACACTTTTTCAAAACCTTTTCATCTTCAAACCCTAAATTCGAGACCCTCTCTCTCTAGACTTGTCTTCTCTCTAAGAAATCATCTCCTTCTAGTGTGAATCTACCCTAAGTGCTTTGTTAAAAAGATAGAGGGTGACTTCGGCTTCGCTTTAATTTGAAAATCTTTGGATTTGGAGCACGTTGGTCGTTGGGTCTTCTTCTCCTTTTGAGCTCAAACTTTGAGGTAGAGATATCCTACTCCTCTTTATGGACTGTCTTTATATTTTAGCATTTTGATGTGTTGGGAGTTGTTGTGTAATTTTGAGAAAACGTTGGGCCTTTGTGTAATTTTACAAAAGTTGGGGTTTTATTTATAATGAACCTAGAGGTATGTTTGGTCTAAAGAAATGGAATTTATGTTAAGACATTGATGAAAATGGAACCTTAAGGGTTGTAATGTTAATTATGGAAAATGCCCTAATTACATTGATTAATTAATTGGTATAATTAATTGTGAGAAATGAGGAATTGAAGTGGAAATGTTGAGATTGGAAGTATATGGGATAAAAGGGTGTAGTTGAATTACTTATTACTCACTGAATTGAAATGTTGATGTATTATCCATTTTGTGCATTTATTTTCTGTATAGAAAAAACTGCTTTGGGCTATCGGTAGAGGATAGTCTTGATTGTTGTAGACAATGCATGATGATTAGGCAAACTAAAACTAATCACTGGAATGTGTCATTGAGTATGACAGTTGAAAGAATACATTAAATTCATGTATTGATTGGTGATGTGTATAATTGTTGTTTATATGCATTGTGTGGTGTTGGAGAAGATAGGGGATGTACTCCACGGTTTAGGAGATGATAGGGGATGGACCTCTAAACCGGATGTTGTTTGGGAGGAGATAGGGGATGGACTCCATAGATATAGCTTATATGCTTATCTAGTGATGTGTTGACACAGCTCATATGCATGTCTTTGGAAGTGTGATATTGCTCTTATGCATGTCTATGGAAGTGTTGATATAGCTAGTGTGCTTATCTATTATGAAATGGGAAAATGTCTAATATGAGTTACTGTCTCATATAAGTTGTTGGCCAGGTTCTGAGCCATAGTTATGAAGTGAGAATTGTAAGGAAATGGAAAATGAAAAGTAACATGGACTTGTATGTCATGAAACTGTAAGGTGATATAAATGGATGTATTAGTGTTGGCCACCTATCAAATGCTAATCTTTTAGTCATTGTTCATAGTTGGTTTAGTGTATTTCTACTGGGCTGTGGCTCACCCTATATGGGAACATCATTTTCAGGTACAGGTAGCATGCCACCTCCAAGGACATAGCTTGGGAGGCTAGCGGCTGTCAGACTTTTTGGATGTTATTTTCCTTTTGTTGTATTACATGTAAATTCAAACCTAGGGCTTAATGTGTATATGAGTTAGTACTCCTTTCTTGTAACCAAGTGTTGGCTTGGAAAGTTGTAAGCCCGTAGGGCGTTTACTTTTGTTGTCAACATGTAATACTTTTTGTAAGGAAATACAATGATGAATGGAAATGGTTAGTTTCTCTTATATCAATGCATGTCCAATTGATGGGTTTTATATAGTATTTTGAGAGTGTTACATCCTTTTTATTTTTATTGAATTTTTAATTTTATACAACTTCCTTTTCTATTCTGTGGACTTCCTTTTCTATTCAACTAGATCGTTAAGGTATAATGATTTTTTATTTCTTTTATTTTTAAAAAATTTTCTTTTCTATTCAACTTTAATTTTTATTCAATTTCCTTTTCTATTCAATTTCCTTTTTTATTTGTATAGTGGTTTCTTGAATGAACTTCCATTTTTAACTTCCTTTTCTATTCAACTTTCTCTTTTATTTAATTTCCAAATAGATCGTTAAGGTATAGTGGTTTCTTGAATGAACTTCAATTTTTAATTTTATGCAACTTCCACTTTTATTCAAATTCAACTTCCTTTTTTAATTTTCATTTTTATTTAATTTCCAAATTGATCGTTAAGGTATAGTGGTGTCTTGAAAAGGAAATTGAAATTAAGTAGAAAATGAAGTTGAATGGAAAAGGAAATTGAATAAAAATAGAAGCGGAATAAAAATAAAAATGGAAGTGCAATAAAAATAAAAATGGAAGTTGCATAAAATTAAAGATGGAAGTTCATTCAATTTCCTTTTTTATTCAACTTATTCAATTTTATTTTCATTCAAGAAACCACTATACCTGAACGATCTATTTGGAAATTAAATAAAAAAAAGAAGTTTAATAGAAAAGGAAATTGAATAAAAATAAAAATAGAAGTTGCAAAAAAATTAAAAAGGAAGTTCATTCAAGAAACCACTATACCTTAACGATCTATTTGGAAATTAATAAAAAAGGAAGCGGAATAAAAATAGAAAAGGAAGATGCATAAAATTAAAAATGGAAAAGAAAGTTGAATAGAAAATGAAATTGAATAAAAATAAAATGGAAGTTGCATAAAATTAAAAATGGAAGTTCATTCAAGAAACCACTATACCTTAACGATCTATTTGGAAATTAAATAAAAATGCAAGTTGAATAAAAAAGGAAGTTGAATAGAAAAGGAAATTGAATAAAAATGCAAGTGGAATAAAAAAGGAAACCACTATACCTTAACGATCTATTTGGAAATTAAATAAAAAATGAAATTAAATAAAAAAGAAAGTTGAATAGAAAAAGAAATTGAAAAAGGAAGTTCATTCTTGAAACCGAAGTTGCATAAAATTAAAAATGGAAGTTAAATAAAAAAGGAAGTTGAATAAAAAAGGAAGTTGAATGGAATAAAAATAAAAATAGAAGTTGTATAAAATTAAAAATGGAAGTGGAATAAAAATAAAATTTAATTTCCAAATAGATCGTTAAGGTATAGTGGTTTCTTGAATGAACTTCTTTTTTTTTATTCCACTTCCATTTTTAATTTTATGCAACTTCCTTTTTTATTCCACTTCCATTTTTATTTTTATTCAACTTCATTTTCCATTCAACTTCCTTTTTTATTTAATTTCCAAATTAATCGTTAAGGTATAGTGGTTTCTTGAATGAACTTCAATTTTTAATTTTATGCAACTTCCACTTTTATTTTCATTCAAGAAACCACTAAGAACTTTCATTTTTCATTTTATGCAACTTCCATTTTTAATTTTATTCAATTTCCTTTTCTATTCAACTTCCTTTTTTATTTAATTTCCAAATAGAACGCTAAGGTATACTGGTTTCCTGAATGAAAAGGAAATTGAATAAAAATGAAATTGAATAAAAATAATGGAAATTAAATAAAAAAGGAAGTTGAATAAAAAAGGAAATTGAATAAAAATAGAAGTGGAAACCTTAACGATCTATTTGGAAATTAAATGAAAAAGGAAGTTGAATAAAAATAAAAATGGAAGTGGAATAAAATTAGAAATGGAAGTTGAATAGAAAAGGAAGTTGATTAAAATTAAAAATGGAAGTGGAATAAAATTAAAAATGAAAGTTGAATAGAAAAGGAAGTTGAATAAAATTAAAAATGGAAGTTGCATAAAATTAAAAATGGAAGTTCTTAGTGGTTTCTTGAATGAAAATAAAAGTGGAAGTTACATAAAATTAAAAATGGAAGTTCATTCAATAAACCACTATACCTTAACTTCCACTTTTATGAACTTCCACTTCTATAACTTCATTTTTTCCATTCAATTTCCTTTTTTTGGTTTCTTGAATGAACTTCCAAGTAGTGGAAGCTAAATAAATTAAAAATGGAAGCTGCATTAGATTAAAAATGGAAGTTCATTTTAGAAACTACTATACCTGAACGATCAATTTGGATCGTTAAGAAATGGAAGTTCATTTTTATTCCACTTCAAGAAACCACTATACCTTAACGATCTTCCATTTTTTATTTTATGCAGCTTCCATTTTTAATTTTATTCAACTTCCATTTTTATTCAATTCCTTTTTTATTCAATTTCCTTTTATATTCAACTTCTATTTTTATTTTTATTCAATTTCATTTTTCCTTTTCTATTCAACTTCCTTTTTTATTTAATTTCAAGAAGCCACTATACCTTAACGATCCATTTGAAATTAAATAAAAAAGGAAATTAAATAAAAATGCAAGTTGAATAAAAATAAAAAAGGAAGTTGAATGGAAAAGGAAATTGAATAAAAAAGGAAGTTGAATAGAAAAGGAAATTGAATAAAAATGCAAGTGGAATAAAAATAAAAATGAAAGTTCATTCAAGACACCACTATACCTTACCTTAACGATCTATTTGGAAATTAAATAAAAATAGACCCCTTTTTTATTTTTATTCCACTTCTATTTTTATTCAATTTCATTTTCCATTCAACTGCCCTTTTTATTTAATTTCCAAATAGATCGTTCAGGTATAGTGGTTTATTGAATGAACTTCTATTTTTATTTTTATGCACCTTCCATTTTTATTCAATTTCTTTTTTTATTTCAATTTTCTTTTTTATTTAATTTCTATTTTTAATTTTATTCAATTTCCTTTTCCATTCAATTTCCTTTTTTATTTTATTTCCAAATAGATCGTTAAGGTATAGTGGTTTCTTGAATGAACTTCCATTTTCAATTTCCTTTTCTATTCAACTTCCTTTTTTATTTAATTTCCAAACAGATTGTTAAGGTATAGTGGTTTCCTGAATGAACTTCAATTTTTATTATTCTATTTTTATGCATCTTCCATTTTTATTCCACTTGCATTTTTATTCAATTTCATTTTCTATTCAACTTCCACTTTTATTTAATTTCCAAATGGATCGTTAAGGTATAGTGGTTTCTTGAATGAGCTTCAATTTTTAATTTTATGCAACTTCCTTTTTTATTTAATTTCCTTTTCTATTCAACTTCTTTTTTTTTTTTTAATTTTCAAATAGATCGTTAAGGTATAGTGGTTTCTTGAATGAACTTCCATTCTATTCAACTTTCTTTTTTATTTAATTTCTAAATAGATCGTTAAGGTATAGTGGCTTCTTGAATGAACTTTCTTTTTAATTTTATGGAACTTCCTTTTTTAATCAACTTCCATTTTTATTTTTATTCCACTTCTATTTTTAATTTTATGCAACTTCCATTTTTTATTTTTATTTCACTTCCATTTTTATTCAATTTCCTTTTCTATTCAACTTCCTTTTTTATTTTCATTTTTATTCCACTTCTATTTTTATTCATTCAAGAAACCACTATACCATAATGTTCTATTTGGAAATTAAATAAAAAAGGAAGTTGAATAGAAAAGGAAGTGGCTTATTGAATGAACTATCTTCCATTTATATTTTTATTCAACTTCCTTTTCTATTCAACTTCCTTTTTTATTTAATTTCCAAATAGATCGTTCAGGTATAGTGGTTTCTTGAATGAACTTCCATTTTTATTCATTTTCCTTTTTAATTTTATGCAACTTCCATTTTTATTTTTAAAAGTGGAAGAAACCACTATAAAAATGGAAACCACTTTTATTTTTATTAAAAATGGAAGTTCATTCAAGAAACCACTATACCTTAACGATCTATTTGGAAATTAAATAAAAAAGGAAGTTGAATAAAAATAGAAATGGATTTCATTTTCTATTCTTTTATTCCACTTCCATGTATAGTGGTTTATTGAATGAACTTCCATTTTTAATTTTATGCAACTTCCTTTTCTATTCAACTTCCACTATACCTTAACGATCTATTTGGAAATTGAATAAAATTTCCTTAACGTTCTATTTGCATAAAATTATTTATGGAAGGAAGTTCATTAAAAAATAGATTGTTCAATTTTCTTTTCTATTCCCTTCCAAATGGATCCTTTTCTAATTTTTATTTGAATGAACTTCTATTTTTATTTTTATTTCTATTTGGAAATTAAATAAACAATAAAAATGGAAGTTCATTTAAAAAACCACTATACCATAACGATCTATTTGGAAATTCAACTTCCTTTTTATGAACTTCCATTTTTATTCCACTTCTATTTTTATTCAATTTCCTTTTCTATTCATTGAATAAAAATGAATAGAATAGAAAAGGAAGTTCATTCAAGATCGTTAAGGTAAATAGAAAAGGAAATTATTTTCCTTTTCTATTCAACTTTTATAGTGGAAGTTCAATAAAAATGGAAGTGGAATAAAAATAAAAATGGAAGATGCATAAAATTAAATATGGAAGTTCATTCAAGAAAGGAAATTAAATAAAAAATGAAGTTGAATAGAAATGGCCAAATAGATCGTTATGGTATAGTGGTTTTCCTTTTCTATTCAACTTCCTTTTTTATTTATTTTCCAAATAGATCGTTCAGCTATAGTGGTTTAATTAAAAATAGATCGTTAATGTAACGCCCTCAAAATAATAACATTAAACCCATCAATAAAGGCATGCATTGATATATAAAAGATCAACATCCTTCTATTCATCAGAGTAATTTTACTACAAAAAGTATTACATGTTAACAATAAAAGCAAATGCCCTATGGGCTTACAGCTTTCCAAGTTAACACTTGGTTACAAAAAAGAGAGTGCTAACTCAATTACACATTAAGCCCTCGGCTTGAATTTACATGTAATACATCAAAAGAAAGTAAGACAACAAAAAGTCTGTCCGCCTCTAGCCTTCCAAGCTATATCCTTGGAGGTGGGATGCTACCTGTACCTAAAAATGATGTTCCCATATATGGGGAGCCACAAACCAGTAGAAATACACTAAACCAACTATGAACATTGACTAAAATAAATAGCAATTGATAGGTGGTCATCACTGATACATCCACTTATATCACATTCCAGTTTCATGACATTAAGTCCATGTTACACTTCATTTTCATTTCTTTTTCAATTTTGAGTTTGAAAACACGGCTCAGAACCTGGCCAAATAACTTTATGAGATTTTAACTCATCTTTAAAACACTTTCTAGAATCATGATGGATACACATTGTGGTGCTGTATCAATAACATATAAAATCACTTCAACATATCTCAAATAATACACATAGTAGTGATGTATTAACAAAACAAAACACTTCCATACGTTTCAAATAATACACATTGTAGTGCTGTATTAATGAAACAAAACACTTCTATTTCGCAGCCTGATACACATGGTAGTGCTGTATCACTGTCACACAAAATCCGGTTTAGAGGTCCATCCCCTATCTTCCCCTAAACTGCGGAGTACATCTCATATCTCCCTCCCACACAACATAATGTATATAAACATAGATCATATACACATTCAATCAATACATAAAGTTGATGTATCATTCCAATCGCTATGTTCGATAGCACGTTCAACTGATTAGTTTTAGTTTGCCTAATCATCATGCATTGTCTACAACAATCAAGACTATCCTCCACCGATAGCCCAAAGCAGTTATTTATAAATGGAAAACAAATGCATCAAATGGATATATAATCAACATTTCAACTAGGTGAGCAATAATTAAATTCGACTACACCCTTTAACTCCATACATCTTCAATTTCACATTCTCAGTTCAATTCTTCATTTCTCCAAATTAATTATACAAATTAATTTAACTATGTAATTAGGACATTTCCCATAATTAACATAATGACCCTAAGGTTCCATTTTCTTCAATAGATCAATATTAATCTCGTTTCTTTCTATGCCAAACATGCATATAGGTTTATATAAACAAAACTCCAACTTTTGTAAAATTACACAAAAGCCCCAAACTTTCACAAAATTACCAAACCAACCCCAACATATCAAAATGCTAAAATTTAAAGACAAAGCTCATAAAGAGGAGTAGGGTATCCCTAACTCGAAGTTTGAGCTCCAACGGAGAAGAAGACCAAAAACCCAACGTGCTCCAAATCTCAACTTTTTCATATTAAAATGAAGCCCTCAACACCCTCTATCTTTTTAACAAAGGGCCTAGGGTAGATTCACACTCTAGCTAGATGATACCTTAGAGAGAAGGCAAGTTTACAGAGAGAGAGTCTCGGATTCTAGGGTTTTCAAAACAAAGAAGATGAAAAAGTTAAGTTGAATTCGTTGCTATCTACTGATATACACAGGCTCGCTCGAGCGAAGACTTGGTCGCTCGAGCGACCAGACACAGAAAACCCTCGCTTGAGCAAAGAAAGTCTCGCTTGAGCCAAAAACTCGAAGTTTCAAGTCTGCAACCCAGAAGCTCGCTCGAGCGACAGAATGCTTGCTCAAGCGAAGAACTCGAAAACATACACCTCGCTCGCTCGAGCGAAGGAAAGCTCGCTCGAGCGAAGAAACACAGCTCTCAGGTCCAGAACCAGACGCAGACGCTCGCTCGAGCGAAGGAACTCTAGCTCGAGCCACCAGACACAAAACTTAACTCTCGCTCGAGCGAAGAAACCCTGGCTCGAGCGAAGGACCAAAAGCAAAGGGCTCGCTCGAGCGACGAACTGCTCGCTCGAGCGAAGGACCAAAATTTTGGGCAGCAACCTTTTGTTCCCAAACACAACCAACCTGTACCAAACCTGCCCAACACATCCTATAACTCAAATACGAAGTATGAAAGGATGTAAACATATACAACTGCTAACAACCACGGAACCAAGTCCGGATCACTGTACAACAAGGGAAAAAACCCGGGATCGCTATAACCTCCCCCCCTTAAAGAATTTCATCCCCGAAATTTAGCACAAGTTTTCAAAAACAAGTTTTTCTCCATTTAAACAATGTTACATTACAACATCCAATAAATCAACCCATTACCGGTCATCCCATCTCTTATCAAGAGGCATTTCACAATATGTAAACAACATATATATTTCAACATGCATTAACATTATGCATTTTCCTTCCAATTTCAACAATTTCATATCATAACTAGTGTTCATGATACATTTCCAATTCTACAATATATTCAACATATACAATGTTACATTCAACTTCCATATTGAGGCAAGTTCCAAAACATACTTCCATTAAACCAAAACATTTTCAATATTTTACAACTTAAGGCATATATAAAGCTCATAAGTCCAACAATATTACAAAATCTAAATACAAGATTACGTATCAACAAACATGTCCGAATATTTCTCACGGACTTCCAACTCACGTTCCCATGTGGCTTCCTCCACTCCGTGATGCTTCCACAAAACCTTCACCAAAGGGATGGTCTTGCCTCGCAAGACTTGCTCTCGCCTATCCAAGACCCGAACCGGTCTCTCCTTATACGAGGCATCCTCATCTACCTCCAAGTCGGTCCAATCCAATACATGCAATGGATCCGGCTCATACTTTCGAAGCATACTCACATGAAACACGTCATGAACTCCGGAAAACTGCGGTGGTAAAGCTAAACGATAGGCAACCTCGCCAATCCTCTCAAGGATCTCAAAAAGGCCAACAAACCGAGGGGATAACTTCCTTCTCTTCCCAAATCTCATCAATCCCCGCCTAGGTGATATCTTTAGAAAGACATGATCACCTATCTCAATACCAAAGGTCTCCGCCTACGGTCGGCATAAGATTTCTAACGACTCTGGGCTGTAACAAGCCTCCTACAGATAAGCTCTACTTTCTCCATCGTTTCCCTCACCAACTCCGGACCCAACAAAGGTGCATCACCCACCTCGGCCCAACAAACTGGAGACCTATACGGTCGGCCATACAAGGCCTCAAACGGTGCCATACCGATACGAGACTGAAAACTGTTGTTGTAGGCAAACTCCACTAATGGCAAGTGCCTCTCCCACGTCCCACTAAAGTCAAGGACACAACCCCGAAGTATATCCTCAAGGATCTGAATAGTACGCTCGAACTGCCCGTCAGTCTGAGGATGATAAGCCGTACTAAAGGTCAACTTAGTGCCCAAGGCACTCTGCAAACTCTGCCACAACCTAGCAGTAAAACGAGGATCTCTATCTGAGACGATCGTCACTGGGACCCCGTGCAACCTCACTATGTCCCGAATATACAAATTGGCAAGATGATCTACCGAATCTCTCACACGCATAGGAATGAAGTGCGCCGACTTAGTCAACCGTTCTACCACCACCCAAATAGCATCACTACCCCGCTGAGTCCTCGGAAGACCTACAACGAAGTCCATAGTGACATGCTCCCACTTTCACTCTGCAATAGGCAAGGGTTGTAACAAACCCATTGGCCTCTGATGTTCGGCTTTCACTTGCTGACAAGTAAGGCACTTAGACACGAAGACTGCCACATCTCTCTTCATACCCCGCCACCAAAACTGGCGACCCAAATCCCGATACATCTTAGTGCCTCCTGGATGCACCGCAAGGCGCAAATGATGAAACTCTCGGAGTACCTCCTCTCGGCAAGACTCCGGCACAAACAAACGGTCTCGGTATCTCACACTCAAGTCGGGATACACCGTCAAACCCTTCCCAACCTTCCCACTGGAGATCTTCTCTCGGAGGGACTCTACCTCAAGGTCACCTCTCTGTACCTCTAACACTGAAGTCACAAGTGTAGGCTGCGCAATAACAGAAAACAAGGCCGCAGCCTCAACGGATTCGCCCAGAAGCAAATCAAACTCGCCAAGTGCCCCCAACATCTCCCACTCCCAGATGGCTATACAAGCCACATCACTAATGGATTTTCTGCTAAGGGCATCAGCCACAACGTTGGCCTTCCTCGGATGATAATGCAACTCGAAGTCATAATCCTCAATAAACTCCATCCACCTCCTCTGCCTCAAGTTCAAGTCTTTCTGTGTAAACAGATATTTCAGACTCTTATGATCCGAGAACACCTCGAATCTCTCACCATAAAGGTAGTGCCTCCAAATCTTCAAGGCAAAGATCACTGCTGCTAACTCTAGGTCATGTGTAGGGTAATTCTTCTCATGTATTTTCAACTGACGTGAGCCATAGGCTACCACTTTCCCCTCTTGCATCAACACACAACCCAAACCCTCTCGTGAGGCATCACAGTAAACTGCATAACCCAACCCTCTCTCCGGAATAATCAAAACCAGAGCGGTGGTCAATCTAACCTTCGACTCTTGGAACGACTTTTCACAAGTCTCACTCCATACAAATTTGACTCCCTTCCGAGTCAATCTAGTCAACGGCGAAGCTAGTCTGGAGAAATCCTTTACAAACCAACGGTAATACCCAGCTAATCCCAGAAAACTGCGGATCTCAAACACACTCTTAGGTTGTGCCCAATCTTGTACTGCCTCAGTCTTGGATGTATCAACAGACACCCCTTTCTCGGAAACCACATGGCCTAAGAACTTGACTTCCTCTAGCCAGAACTCACACTTCCCAAACATGGCATACAGCCTATGGGCTCTAAGTAACTCAAGCACCACTCTCAAATGTTCCTCGTGCTCCTCCTCTGAAGGTGAATAAATCAGGATGTCGTCCACGAAGACAACTACAAAACGATCTAAGAATTCCCAGAATATCCGGTTCATCAAATCTATAAACACTGCCGGTGCATTGGTGAGCCCAAATGGCATCAACAGAAACTCATAGTGGCCATACCGCATACGGAATGCCGTCTTTGGAATATCCTCCTCCCTAACCCTCAACTGATGGTAACCCGATCTCAAGTCTATCTTAGAGAAACAATGGGAACCCTTCAACTGGTCAAACAAATCATCTATACGGGGCATAGGGTAGTTATTCTTGACCGTAGCCCGATTCAACTTCCGGTAGTCGATACACAATCTCAAGGCACCATCTTTGTTTTTAGCAAAGAGGGCTGGTGCTCCCCACGGTGAAACACTAGGGCGAATAAAGCCCTTATCTAGCAATTCCTAGAGCTGAACTTTCAACTCAACCAACTCTGCTGGGGCAAAACGATAAGGTGCCATAGAAATCGGCGCCGTGCTGGGCACTAAGTCAATGGAGAACTCAATCTCCCGGTGAGGTGGTAAGCTAACAAGATCCTCGGGAAAAACATCCGAATACTCACACACCACCCTCGGCAATATAATCTGGGTCTCATCACACTCACCACTCATAAAGTTAGCAAGTAGACCACTAAACACTCCGCCCTCGCGGATCATACATCGGTGGCAAAACACTACTAACCCGGTCCCCCAAGAAATAGAAACATTCCCCATTCAAGGTACAAACAGTGACCCTGTCACGACCCCAACCCGCCCCTAGTAGGATGGTGCCATGATGGCCGGTAATCCGAGATTACCAAGGCCTCTTACAAGGATCCACACACAAACAGAGTAGAAATATGGGGCTTACAAATGCGGAAGCAGTAAATTAAAAGTCCAAGTCGTCCATAAGAGATGTGCATAGATCAAATGAAATGACATACATAATATGGTTTTACAATCGGTTGCGAATAAGCAAAATGCATGTTACATCTTGATCAAAAGGCTTCTCAAGCCGACATGTACAAAATACAATGAATACAAGCCAAGAAGCATAATCTTCAAGATTGCCGATGTAAATACAATACGGCCGATGTAAAACGAGTTAAGTCGACATAACATGAATCCAAAACAAGCTGGTTAAAGACATCTAGGTGTCGCCGCCATCCTACTCATCACCTACATATATATAGAGAGGGTGAGCTTGGATACTCAGTGAATGGTACAAGTAATAAAAGTTTGCATGAATATTAGCCGAAGTCCTTCCAAAACAAAGCATATCAAAACTTTACAAGTCAAGTGATGAACCGTATTCATCTAACAAATCTTCAAAGCTCCAAAGGATGCTTACTAGCATCAGCATATTTCAAATGATGACATTCCGAACAAACGAACCCACGCGGTAAACCGTCAGTGGCAAAACAAGGGAATAATTGACCCGGAATCGATTAGACAAACCCACCCGCACAAGGCAGTCGGTGGCAAGGGAGATATCTCAAACAAGGGTGCTACAAAAGTTTAGAGTCCTTTAGCACAAGGGACCTATGTTACAAAGGCCCGTAGCCTCCTAACACGAGAGTACTGCACAAGTTTAGAGTCCTCCAGCACAAAGGACTTGTACTGCGAAAGTTTAGAGTCCTCCAGCACAAGGGACTTTCCAAGATGTCGTCAAAACAAAGCTTATACTTGATACACAAAATAGGCTAATCATTCATGCTTGATCAAATACTTTTCAAAACAAAGCAAAGCAAAGCTTATCAAAACATATAACATAGCTTTATTAAAAATACCACTCACATAGCTCTTCGGGTGTAGGCTCAAAGTAAAGATCAAAGACCTACAATCACATGGCAAATACATTCTCAAAACAAGCTTTACATGTGTGTGAATGACCCCGGCATTCGCACTGAATCTAAGTCAATAATAAAGCAAAACATGCTGGGAGTTTAAACACTGTTTTTCATCTCAGGAAAACATACTGGGCACCAACCAGGTCTTGGCCGAGGTCCCACACCTTCTTGCTGAGGTGTGGTCCCGATGGCCACATTCAAGAAAGTGAAGTCGGGAAAAATCTGGGTTTTCCCTTCGAAGAACATGAAGAACATGAGCATGAAGAACATCAAGAACATGCATGCTTAAACCACAACTTGTTGTTCCCAAAATCTGAGATTTCATGCTATGAGTTCGAAAACATGGACCTGGGTGCCCGTACAAGAAGAGCATATGAAAACAAACACAAAAATATGGTTCTTGTTACAAACTTTTGGATCAAAACAAGACTTTTCTTCAAGAACACAAAAACACTATTTTCTCTTTCAAAAACCAACTTTAAATCAATGCATGGCATGCAGAACAGATTCGATCGTGCAATGCAACTAGATGATCAAGAAGAACAACAAGAGTAGGTCAAGATTCTAACCTCAAAACTCGAATCTAACGGTTCAAACTCCAAAGATCAAGCTTGGAAGTCTACTCCTCTCTCAAGAACTTCTCCTCCTTCTCCCTAGAGCCTCTCTCTCTAAAAGACAAGATTTGATACAAAATGATATGTTTCTAGGTCTGCCGGCTGACTTAACACTCAGCTTGGACACGTGGCAACGGCTGGTTGGTTCTTCTAAAAAAGGTGATAGATTGACAAGACAAGACTATGACAAAGCGTATCTAACAAGCTACACGACAAGGCACTCCGGCAAGTGATGATCTCGGCTAGAACAAAGCTTCAGCAAGTAGGGTGACAATGACATCGGCTAGGGAGGACGACACTTGACTAAGCTGTGCCACACCTTGGCCTAGATGTGCCACACCTCGGTCTAGGTCATACCTGCCCAGGAACAAAATCACTAAGTGCAAGGATAAACATCTCGGCCTAGATGATACACTCCTCGGCCTTGGTGCTGAACACCTCGGCCTAGGTAGAGACATCTCGGCTAATATGCCAGGGTGAAGATGGAGGTCAACCAAGTGGTTTCAAGATAGTTCTAAGTGCAAAAGGGTTCAAAGGTGACTAGGTTTAAGATGACCTCGGCTACACACCAAGCAAGGAACAAAGCATGCAAACAACACTTAAGCAAAACAAGACAAGACAAGATTTTCGAATGCAACATAACATAACAAGATCATACGTGAATGTATGCAAGTATGACTAAGTCAAAGTGAGGGTTGTTACATCCTACCCCCCTTAAAGAAGTTTGGTCCCCAAACTTGAGTTACCTGGTTCCAAGAACAATTCTGGATGTCGAACTTTCATTTCCTCTTCCATTTCCCAAGTAGCATCCTCACCGTAATGCTCTTTCCAGTCGACCTTCACCATTGGTATCGACTTACTTCTCAACTGTTTCACTTGCCTATCGATAATCCGTATTGGCTGCTCTTCGTAGCCTAAATCCTCATTAACTTCAATCCCAGAATAGTCAATCACATGCAGTGGATCCCGAATATACTTTCTCAACATTGAAATATGAAACACATTATGGACTTGGCTTAATTCTGGCGGCAAAGCAAGTCTGTAGGCAGCGAGGTTAACCTTCTCAAGAACTTCAAAAGGTCCGATATATCGGGGTGCTAACTTACCCTTCTTCCCAAATCTTATAACTCCTTTCATTGGTGAAATCTTTAGGAATACATGATCCCCGACTTCAAATTCCAACTCCCTTCTTCTCTGGTAGGCATAACTCTTCTGTCCACTCTGAGCGGATTTGATTCTTTGCTGAATGAGCTTAATCTTCTCGGTTGTCACTTGAATTAACTCGGGACCAAGCAGAGCTTTGTCTCCTACCTCGGTCCAACATATCGGCGACCTGCACTTCTTTCCATACAATGCTTCATACGGCGCCATGCCAATGCTAGCTTGATAACTGTTGTTGTAGGTAAATTCCACCAATGACAAATGTACTCCCCAACTTCCTTGGAAGTCCAATACACATAGTCTAAGCATATCTTCAAGTGTCTGGATTGTCCTCTCTATTTGCCCATCAGTCTAGGGATGAAAAGTTGTGCTAAACCTCAACTCGGCTCCGAAAGCTCTTTGTAGACTCTGCCAAAATCTGGAAACAAACTTTGGATCTCGGTCTAACACAATTGACATTGGCACTCCATGAAGCCTAATGATCTCGTTCATGTACAACAAAGCAAGTTGATCAGCGTTGAAGGTGGTCTTAACAGGCAAGAAGTGTGCTGACTTAGTTAGTCTATCCACGATAACCCAAATCGAATCCATACCCTTTTGTGTCTTCGGCAAACCAACCACGAAGTCCATGGAGATGTGTTCCCATTTCCACTCGAGAATCGGCAAAGGTTGAAGTAGTCTTGCTGGCCTTTGATGTTCTGCTTTCACTCGTTGGCAATACAAACACTGGGACACGAACTCGGCTATTTCTCCTTTCATATTCGGCCACCAAAACGTCTGCTTCACATCCTGATACATCTTGGTGTTCCCTGGATGAACAGCAAACTTGGAACCATGAGCTTCCTACAAAATTCTTCTTTTCAACTCTAGGACGTCGGCCACACACAATCTTCCTTCAAACTTAAGCACTTCTTTCTCAAAGGTGTATCTTGACCTCGGCTTTGTGATAATCTCATCGGCTACCTTCTTGAAGAATTCATCCTCCATCTGTCTCGTCTTTACTTTCTCAACAATAGTCGGCTCCACTGAAATCATGGTTAGACATGCCAAATTCCCAACAACCTTCCTGCTCAAAGCGTCGGCTATGGTGTTAGCTTTACCTGGGTGATATTGAATTTGCATGTCGTAGTCCTTCAACAATTCAAGTCATCTTCTCTGTCTCATATTCAATTCCTTCTGAGTGAACGAGTACTTTAAACTCTTATGATCTGTGAAAACTTGACAAGAAGCTCCATACAAGTAGTGACGCCAAATCTTCAAAGCGAATACTACGGCTGCTAGTTCTAAATCATGGGTAGGATAGTTCTTTTCATGTGGCTTCAACTGACGAGATGCATATGCTATGACTTTACCCCCTTGCATTAATACACAACCCAAACCCTTATGCGAAGCATCACTATAAATATGAAACTCTTCATTACTTGAGGGAAGTACAAGAACTGGTGCTGTGACTAACCTTGTCTTCAACTCCTGGAAAGCTGATTCCCTATCCGCGGTCCATTCATATGCCGCTCCCTTCTTAGTCAATTGCGTCAATGGAATTGCAATCCTAGAGAAGTCCTTCACAAACTTTCTGTAATAACCTGCCAAACCCAGAAAACTACGAACCTCGGACACATTAGTCGGCCTCGGCCAATTCACAACGGCTTCAATTTTACTAGGATCGACCGAAACACCCTCTTCATCAATCACATGGCCCAAAAATGAAATAGTGGAAAGCCAAAACTCACACTTGTTAAACTTAGCATACAATTTCCGATCTCTCAAAGTTTGTAAGGTAAGTCTCAAATGATCCTCGTGCTCAGCTTTACTTTTAGAGTAGATCAATATATCATCAACGAAGACAACCACAAACTCATCTAGATATGGCTTAAAGACTCTGTTCATCAAATCCATAAATGTTGTAGGGGCATTGGTCACTCCAAAAGGCATTACTAAAAATTCGTAGTGGCCGTACCTCGTCCGAAAAGCGGTCTTCTCAACATCCTCTGCTTTAACTTTAAGTTGATGGTAACCCGACCTAAGATCAATTTTAGAAAAGACTCGTGCTCCTTGCAACTGGTCAAACAAATCATCTATCCTCGGCAACGGGTACTTATTCTTAATAGTCACTTTATTTAGTTCTTGGTAATCTATACAAAGACGAAGTGTACCATCCTTTTTCTTAACAAACAATACTGGTGCTCCCCAAGGCGAAGTGCTCGGCCTAACAAAACCCTTATATAACAACTCCTGTAGTTGCAATTTTAATTCCTTAAGCTCGGTGGGGGCCATCATATAAGGTGTTCTAGAGATAGGCTGGGTTCCCGTCATAATGTCAACAGTAAACTCTACTTCTCTATCAACTAAGTGACCAGGCAGATCCTTTGGGAAGACGTTGGCGAATTCACTAAAGACTGGGACGTCGGCTAACTCAACATTTCCATTCAAATTACTTAGTACACTACACAAATAACCTTGACACCCTTTTTGAATTAATTTATAGGCTTTCACGGATGAGATCAAGTAAGGTGGGGATACAACTCTTTTACCCTGAAACGTAACCTCAGCTTGGTTTGGGGATTTCAAGGTAACACTCTCAGAAACACAATCAATGGATGCATGATTTGCTACTAACCAATCCATCCCCAATATAACATCAAAATAAGTTATGTCCAATGGCATTAAATCAACTAACAATTCAACATTCTCAATCACAACAACACATGCTCTATAAATGGATGCAACAATCATAGATCTCCCATATGGAGTAGGCACAGATAACAGATAATCAAGGGGTTCTAGTTTCCTATTAATCTTCTTGGCAAACTTAGCAGATACGAACGAATGCGTAGAACCCGAATCAATCAATACATAAGCATCTTGAGAGCAAATTGGGAGTATACCTGACACCACTGTCTCGGCATTCTGAGTGTCTCTGGGTACTAGTGCAAAAACTCTGCCCTGCCTCATTTGTCCTTTCCCGACGTTACCTTTCTGTACGGAACCCGAGGTGTTCTCATCTTTCTTGCTAACGTCAACCTTTGTCTTAGGACAGTCCCTCACATAATGACCTATTTCACCGCAATCATAGCAAGCTCCAGACACCCGACGACAGACCCCGAAATGTGGCTTCCCACAACTCGAACACGTCGGCCTAGTACCACTTTCCTGCCTTGCGTTGCTTGAACTGCCAACATTCGCTTTCTTCTTGGTGCCAAACTGTGCTCGGCGTCTGTCATAATTCTGCCTCTTTCTCTGGCCCTCTCCTGAACTCTGGTATCTGTTCAAGTTAGCTTCGGCCAGAATGGCTTTGTCTAATACTCCGGCGTAAGTCGGCATGTTGAGCATGTTAACTCGGTCTTGTATCGGTCCACGAAGCCCACTCTTAAACTTTCTAGCCTTCATATATTCATCGTTGACCATGTGAGGTGCATACCTCGCTAACTCGGTAAAGGCACGGTCGTATTCAGCCGCTGTTCTACTGCCTTGTGTCAAAGTCTGAAATTCGATGGTCTTGCGGTTTCGAACACTTAGGGAAAAATGCTTGTTGTAAAACAACTCCAAAAATCGGGTCCAGGTTAAGTCCGGATTGCCTTCTCGAACCATCATCCACCATCTATGAGCGTCGTCATCTAATGTGAATGCTGCCAATGATACCTTCTGAGCGTCGGTGCTGGGGAAGATCTCGAACAGCTTCTCCATTTCCAAAACCCACGCTTCAGCTTTCATCGGCTCTATATCCCCTTGGAATCTCGGTGGCTTCATTTTCTTGAACTCTCTGATCAAAGCTATCGTGCCATCCCCATATAAGGCTGGCTGTGGGAGCACTTGTGGTACTGGAGGTGGTGGCGGTGGAGGCGGAACTGCATTTCGGCTGTTTGATTGCTCGGCCGGAGTCGAAGTAGCACCAGCGTACTGCTGCCTTGTTTGCCTCAGCTCACGGGCCAAACCTTCGACTAACCTTTCCAGTCTATCCAACCTATCCTCGGACTGATCTCGGCCAACTGGAGGTCTACCTCTCCTCATGATACTATGAGTATGCAAAGTATGACTTTTAAACAAAATGAACAAATAACCACGTAGGCAAGTAACAAATAGACATGCCGAGATGATGCACACATTGTCAGGTAGCAAACAATATGATACAATCCTAACATCAATTCTAAGGGAAATCCTATGCTCTTTAGGACTCAAAGTGTGTGAATAACGTATTATAAGGAACTTGTGCTCTGATATCATTTCTGTCACGACCCCAACCCACCCCTAGTAGGATGGTACCATGATGGCCGGTAATCCGAGATTACCAAGGCCTCTTACAAGGATCCACACACAAACAGAGTAGAAATATGGGGCTTACAAATGCGGAAGCAGTAAATTAAAAGTCCAAGTCGTCCATAAGAGCTGTGCATAGATCAAATGAAACGACATACATAATATGGTTTTACAATCAGTTGCTAATAAGAAAAATACATGTTACATCTTGATCAAAAGGCTTCTCAAGCCGACATGTACAAAATACAATGAATACAAGCCAAGAAGCATAATCTTCAAGATTGCCGATGTAAATACAATATGGCCGACATAAAACAAGTTAAGCCGACATAACATGAATCCAAAACAAGCTGCTTAAACACATCTAGGCGTCGCCGCCGTCCTGCTCATCACCTACATATATATAGAGAGGGTGAGCTTGGATACTCAGTGAATGGTACAAGTAATAAAGGTTTGTATGAATATTAGCCGAAGTACTTCCAAAACAAAGCATATCAAAACTTTACAAGTCAAGGGATGAACCGTATTCATCTAACAAATCTTCAAAGCTCCAAAGGATGCTTACTAGCATCAACATATTTCAAACGATGACATTCCGAACAAACGAACCCACGCGGTAAACCGTTAGTGGCAAAACAAGAGAATAATCGACCAGGAATCGATTAGACAAACCCACCCGCACAAGGCAGTCGGTGGCAAGGGAGATATCTCAAACAAGGGTGCTACAAAAGTTTAGAGTCCTCTAGCACAAGGGACCTATGTTACAAAGGCCCGTAGCCTCCTAACACGAGAGTACTGCACAAGTTTAGAGTCCTCCAGCACAAGGTATAATGGTTTCAATTTCCTATTTTATGCAACTTGAATAAAAATAAATAGAATGAACTTCCGTTTTTATTTTTATTTAATTTCCATTCAACTTCCTTTTTTATTTAATTTCCAAATAGATCGTTAAGGTATAGTGGTTTTTTGAATGAACTTTTTTTATTTAATTTCCAAATAGATCGTTATGGTATAGTGGTTTTTATTTAATTTTTCAACTTCTATTTTTATTTTTATTTTTATTCCACTTGCATTTCTATTTTTGTAGAAATAGAAATAAAAGGAAATTAAAAATGGAAGTTGAATAGATTTATTGCACTTGCATTTTTATTCAATTTCATTTTTATTCAACTTCCTTTTCTATTCAACTTCCTTTTTTATTTAATTTCCAAATAGATCGTTAAGGTATAGTGGTTTCTTGAATGAACTTCCATTTTTATTTTTATTTAATTTCCATATAGTGGTTTCTTGAATGAACTTCCTTTTTTATTTAATTTCCAAATAGATCGTTCAGGCAGAGTGGTTTCTTGAATGAACTTCCATTTAAAATTTTATGCAACTTCCTTTTTTATTGCACTTGCATTTTTATTCAAACGAGTTTCTTGAATGAACTTCCATTTTTAATTTTATGCAGCTTCCATAACGATCTATTTGGAAATTAAATAAAAAAGGAAGTTGAATGGAAAAGGAAGTTGCATAAAATTAAAAATGGAAGTTCATTCAAAAAACCACTATACCTTAACGATCTATTTGGAAATTAAATAAAAAAGGAAATTGAATAAAAATGCAAGTGCAATAAAAATAAAAATGGAAGTTGTATAAAATTAAAAATGGAAGTTCATTCAAGAAACCACTATTCCTTAACGATCTATTTGGAAAATATGAAAATTAAATAAAAATGGAAGTTGAATAGAAAAAGGAAATTGAATAAAAATTTAACTTCATTCAAGAAACCACTATACCTTATTCCTTTTTATTCCATTATAAACCAATTCATTTTAAGTAACTAATAAAATTATACCTGAACGATCCATTTGGAAAAGGAAGTTGAATAGAAAAGGAAATTGAATATGGAAGTTCATTCAAGAAAAGGTAGTTGAATAAAATAAAAAAGGAAGTTGAATAAACAAAATATACCTGATTGATCTATTTGGAAATTAAATAAAAACCTTAACGATCTATTTTGAAATTAAATAAAAATGGAAGTTGAATAGAAAAGGAAATTGAAATTAAAAAAGGAAGTTGAATAGAAATTAAAAATGAAAGTTCATTCAATAAACCACTATACCTTAACGATTCATTTGGAAATTAAATAAACCACTAAAAATGGAAGTTCATTCAATTTCCTTTTCTATTCAATTTCCTTTTCCATTCAACTTCTTTTTTTATTTAATTTCCATATAGATCGTTAAGGTATAGTGGTTTCTATGAAATTGAAGTTCAACTTTCTTTTCCATTTTTATTTTCTATTCAACTTCCTTTTCAATTTCAACTTCTAGTTGAATAGTGGAAGTTGAATAAAAATGGAAGTTGCATAAAATTTTCTATTCAACTTCCTTTTTTATTTTTATTCCACTTCCATTTTTATTTTTATTCAATTTCCTTTTCTATTCATCTTCCATATTTATTTCTATTCAACTTCCTTTTTTCTTAGAAAATTGAAGTTGAATACAAAAAGAAATTAAATAAAAAAGGAAGTTGAATGGAAAAGGAAATTGAATAAAAATGCAAGTGGAATAAAAATAAAAATGGATGTTGCATAAAATTAAAAATAGAAGTTCATTCAAGAAACCACTATACCTTAATGATCCATTTACAAATTAAATAAAAAAGGAAATTGAATAGAAAAGGTATAGTGGTTTCAACTTCCTTTTTGATCTATTTAGATCGTTAAGGTATAATGGTTTCTTTAACGAAAATGGAAGATGAATAGAAAAGGAAATTGAATAAAAATAAAAATGAATAAAGTTAATTTTTATTCAACTTCCATTTTTTATTTAATTTCCTTTTCTATTCCACTTTCATTTTTAAATTTAATTTTCTATTCAATTTCCAAATAGATCGTTAAGGTATAGTGGTTTCTTGAATAAACTTCCATTTTCAATTTCCTTTTCTATTCAACTTCCTTTTTTATTCCTTTTCTATTCAACTTCCATTTTTATTAAGGTATAGTTTATTCAATTTCCTTTTAGTTAAATAAAAATGAAAGTTGCATAAAATAAAAAAGGAAGTTGAATAGAAAAGGAAATTGAATAAAAATAAAATAAAAGTGGAAGTTGCATAAAATTAAAAATGAAAAATCTATAATAGAAAAGGAAGTTGAATAAAAATAAAAATGGAAGCTGCATAAAATTAAATATGGAAGTTAAGGTATAGTGGATTTTTATTTTTATTCAATTTCCACTTCCTTAACGATCTATTTGGAAATTAAATAGATCGTTAAGGTATAGTGGTTTCTTGAATGAACTTCCATTTTCCTTTAATTTCCAAACAGAACTTCCTTTTTTATTCAATTTCTTTTTGTATTCAACTTCATTTTTTATTGAACTTCCTTTTCTATTCAACTTCCTTTTTCTTTTCTATTCAACTTCCTTTTTTATTTAATTTCCACTAGATCATTATGAACTTCCATATTTAATTTTATGCAATTACCATTTTTATTTTTTTATTCCACTTCTATTTTTATTCAATTTCCTTTTCCATTCAACTTCCTTTTTTATTTAATTTCCAAATAGATCATTAAGGTTGTTAGAACTTTTTGTTGTCAAATTCCATGGATCAAAACCAAGGTTGTAACAAGAGTTCTTTAAGAAGTTGGTTTCCTTCAAAAACAGGTTACTTGGGAGTTCTGAAAGAAGTTGGTTTTCTTCAAGAAGTTGATTACAAGAAGTTGGAACTCTGAAGAAGTTGGAACTCTGCAAGAAGTTGGTTTTCTGCAAGAAGTTGGTTTTCTTTTCCAACTAGGATTGCTTTGATTTTCTATAAATAGTTGGGTTTCTCCCAAATCTAGGCTATTCATTGATTCATTCATTGAATCCTCCAGATCTTTCTTTTTGGTTCTTAAAGGTTTATATCTGGGGATATTTTATTTTTCTTTGATGTCTTATTGAGTATTCAACTCATGATCTGAAAAGGCTACATCAAAGGTTTTGTTTGTTACACAAAAGAGAGAGTTGTTCTTCAGTTGTGGATTCTGAAGAATTCGAGCCTGAAGCTTCAGTTGTGAATTCTGGAGTGGCTCATCAAAGTTGTTCTTCAGTTGTGGATTCTGAAGAATTCGGTCTGAAGCTTCGGTGGTGGAATCCGGAGTGGCTCATCAGAAAGACAATTCCGTGGTGAAGATGGGGTTGGAAGAGGCACATAGAGGTTGGTTCAATTAGGCGTTGTGGATTCGCTAGATAATTGAGAGTGATACCTGTGTAATTCCTTTATATCTTCTTAGTGGATTGTTCTGGTGGCTGTGACCCGTGGTTTTTTGATCACAATTGGAAGGTGTCCAATTGTGGTTTTTCCACGTAAAATCTTTGTGTCTCTTTCTCTTGATTGTTTGATTGGGATTTTTATATTCTGCTTAAAATTGATACATAATCACAAATCAACATCTAGGAGGTTTCTAGATTTTTCAAAGGTATAGTGGTTTCTTGAATGAACTTCCCTTTTTTATTTAATTTCCAAATAGATCGTTAAGGTATAGTGGTTTCTTAAATGAACTTCAATTTTTAATTTTTTGCCACTTCCATTTTTATTCAATTTCCTTTTCCATTCAACTTCCATTTTTATTTAACTTCTTTTAAGTGAAGTTGAATGAACTTCCATTTTTAATTTTATTCAACTTCCTTTTTTATTTAATTTCCAAATAGATCGTTAAGGTATAGTGGTTTCTTGAATGAACTTCCATTTTTAATTTTATGCAACTTCCATTTTTATTCAACTTTCTTTTCTATTCAACTTCCTTTTTTGTTTAATTTCGAAATAGATTGTTATGGTATAGTGGTTTCCTTAATGAACTTTCATTTTTAACTTTATGCAACTTCCATTTTTTATTTTTAAAAAATAAAAATAGATCGTTAAGGTATAGTAGTTTCTTGAATGAACTTTCATTTTTAATTAACGATCTATTTGGAAATTAAATAAAAAAGGAAACTGAATAGAAAAGAAAATTGAATAAAAATGGAAGTTGAATAGAAAAGGAAATTGGAAAGGAAGCTGAACGATTAAATAAAAATAGAAGTTCATTCAAGAAACCACTATACCTGAACGACAACTATACCTTAATGATCTATTTGGAAATTAAACAAAAAAGGAAGTTGAATAAAAATGCAAGTGGAATAGAAAAGGAAATTGAATAAAAATGGAATAAAATTAAAAATGGAAGTTCATTCAACTATACCTTAACGTTCTATTTTTATTCAATTTCCTTTTCTATTCAACTTTCTTTTTTATTTAATTTCCAAATAGATCGTTAAGGTATAGTGGTTTTCCTTTTCTATTCAACTTCGTTTTTTATTTAATTTCCAAATGGATCGTTAAGGTATAGTGGTTTCTTGAATGAACTTTCATTTTTATTTTTATGGAAGTTCATTCAAGAAACCACTATACCTTAACGATCTATACCACAGTTTCATAAAATTAAAAATGCAAGTTCATTCAAGAAACCATTATACCTTAACGATCTATTTGGAAATTAAATAAAAAGGGAAGTTGAATAAAAAAGGAAATTGAATAGAAAAGAAAATTGAATAAAAATGCAAGTGGAATAAAAATGGAAGTTCATTCTTGAAAACCACTATACCTTAACGATCCATTTGAAAATCAAACAAAAAAGGAAGTGGAATAGAAAATGGAAGTTCATTCAAGAAACCACTATACTTAACGATCTATTTGGAAATTAAATAAAAAATGAAGTTGAATAGAAAAGGAAGTTGAATAAAAATAAGAAGTTGAATAGAAACCATCATTTTCTATTCAACTTCCTTTTTTATTTAATTTCCAAATAGATCATTCAATTTTTATTTGAAGGAAATTGAATAGAAAAGGAAGTTGCATAAAATTAAAAATTGAAGTTTATTCAAGAAACCACTATACCTTAACGAATTATTTCCTTTCCTTTTCAACTTTCTTTTCTATTCAGTTTCATTTTTTTATTTAATTTCCAAATAGATCGTTAAGGTATAGTGGAAAATGATCTATTGAACAAAAAAATAGAAGTTGAATAGAAATAGATCGTTTATGCATAAAATTAAAAATGGAAGTTCAACATCATTTTTTATTAAAAATGGAAAAGAAAGTTGAATAAAAAAGGAAACCACTATACCTTAACGATCTATTTAATTAAATATGGAAGTTCATTTCCTTTTCTATTCAACTTCCATTTTTATGCATCTATTCAATTTCCTTTTCTATGCAACTTCCATTTTTAATTTTATTCCACTTGCATTTTTATTCAATTTCCTTTTCCATTCAACTTCCTTTTTTATTTAATTTCCAAATAGATCGTTAAGGTATAGTGGTTTCTTGAATGAAAATGGAAGTTGCATAAAATTAAAAATGGAAGTTCATTAAAGAAACCACTATACCTTAACGATCTATTTGGAAATTAAATAAAAAAAGGAAGTTGAATAGAAAATGAAACTGAAGAGAAAAGGAAAACCACTATACCTTAATGATATATTTGGAAATTAAACAAAAAAGGAAGTTGAATGGAAAATGAAATTGAATAAAAATAGAAATGGAAGCTGCATAAAATTAAATAAAAAAGATTAAACAAAAAGGAAGTTGAATAGAAAAGGAAATCCAATAAAAAAGAAGTTGAAGTAACCACTATACCATAACGATCTATTTGGAATGAACTTCCATTTTTAATTTTATGCAACTTCCATTTTTATTTTTCTTCAATTTCCTTTTTCTATTCAGCTTCCTTTTCTATTAATTTCCAAACAGATCGTTAAGGAAATTAAATAAAAAAGGAAGTTGAATAGAAATAAAAGTGGAAGTTGTTTCTTGAATGAACTTCCATTTTCCAAATAGATCGTTAAGGTATAGTGGTTTCTTGAATGAACTTCCAATTTAATTTTATACAACTTCCATTTTTATTTTTATTCCGCTTCTATTTTTATTCAATTTCCTTTTCAGTCAATTTCATTTTCCATTCAACTTCCTTTTTTGTTTAATTTCCAAATAGATCGTTAAGGTATAGTGGTTTATTGAATGAACTTGCATTTTTAATTTTATGCAACTTCCACTTTTATTTTTATTCAATTTCATTTTCCATTCAACTTCCTTTTTTATTTAATTTCCAAATGGATCGTTAAGGTATAGTGGTTTCTTGAATGAACTTCCATTTTTAATTTTATGCATCTTCCATTTTTAATTTTATGCAACTTCTATTTTTATTTTTATTCGATTTCCTTTTCTTTGCAACTTCCTTTTTTATTTAATTTCCAAATAGATCGTCAAGGTATAGTGGTTTCTTTAATGAACCTTAAATTTCTATTTGGAAATTAAATAAAAAAGGAAGTTGAATGGAAAATGAAATTGAAAACCACTATACCTTTATTCAACTTTAATTTTTATTCAATTTCTTTTTTTATTCAATTAAATAAAAAATGAAGTTGAATAGAAAAGGAAATTGAATAAAAATAGAAGCGGAATAAGATAAAAATAGAAGCGGAATAAAAATAAAAATGAAAGTTGCATAAAATTAAAAATGGAAGTTCATTCAAGAAACCACTATACCTTAACGATCTATTTGGAAATTAAATAAAAAAGGAAGTTGAATAAAAATAAAAAAGAAAATTGAATAAAAATGCAAGTGGAATAAAAATAAAAAAGAAAGTTGAATAGAGCACTATACATGAACGATCTATTTGGAAATTAAAGAAACCACTATAACTTAACGATCTATTTGAAAATTAAATAAAAAAGGAAATTGAATGGAAAAGGAAATTGAATAAAAATAAAAATGGAAGTTCATTCAAAAAACCACTATACCTTAACGATCCACTTGGAAATTAAATAAAAATGGAAGTTGAATAGAAAAGGAAATTGAATAAAAATAGAAGTTGAATAGAAAAGGAAGTTCATTTTTATTCAATTGAACTTCCTTTTTTATGTTAGAGAAAATATGTGATTCCCCACAAGTAAATCAATCAATGGGAATAAAAATTAATGCGGAAAAATTAAATCAAAAGCAACACAAGAATTTTTACGTGGTTCCCTCAATGTGAGGTACATCCACGGGATCGAAATCCGATTCCACTATCAACCGAAGAGTTTCCAAACGGTTACAAACAAGACACGAATGGTCTTACAAACCACCCTTAGGTGAATTCCAAATAATCACAAATAAACAAGAGGAAAGACCTCACCAAATAGATGAACCAAAATCTTCAGAACCAAAGTTGAAGATGATCCAAATAATGTACCCAAAATAGAGCCGAAAGCCGAACCAAATGAAGCAGAACTCACCCAAACGTTTGATTCCACCGAATTGCTTTTAATCTCAATCAGCCGCAGCACATTATCTCACCAAGAAGAATTAATTACTGCTGCCATTTTTCTCTTGGGAAAAACAATACAAAATAATATATTGAATCTAGGGTTTTTTTTTTATCAAACCTTAGTTGTTTCCAAATTAGATTGGGTCTCCTCAAATTAAATATAATATATAAAAATATATTATAATTAATACTAAACCAAATTAAACACTTTTTCCAAAACCAATTGGGTCCCACACTCCAATAAGGAGGTATACCCAACAATTCTCCCCCTACCGACTTAGGTGGAGATATCAACCATACCCGCCAAAGTTCGACACTTAAAATGTTTGTCCCTTGATAAAGTCTTTGTCAACATATCTAAAATATTATCATCTGTGTGAACCTTTTCGAGTTGTAACAATTTCGAATCTAACACATCACGAATCTAATGGTATCTCACATCAATGTGTTTCGATCTTGAATGAAAGGTAGAATTTTTCCTCAAGCGAATAGCACTTTAACTATCACAATAAAGCACATACCTTTCTTGCTTCAAACCCAATTCTTGCAAAAATTTCTTCAACCATAACTCTTCTTTGCAAGCTTCTGTAATGGCAATAAATTCAGCTTCGGTAGTTGAGAGAGCAACACATTTTTGTAATTTAGATTGCCATGCCACAGCTCCTCCTGCAAAAGTCATCAAATACCCTGAAGTAGATTTCCTAGAATCAACATCACCAGCCAGGTCAGAATCTGTGAACCCATCAAGTATCGGCTTACCATCCCCAAAACACAAGCACACCTTCGAAGTCCCTTGAAGATATCTTAGAATCCATTTTACCGCTGCCCAATGTTCTTTACCCGGATTAGAGAGAAACCGACTCACCACGCCAACGGCGTGAGCAATATCCGGCCTTGTACAAACCATGGCGTACATCAAAGAAACAACTGCTGAAGCATAAGGAATTTTCAACATCTCTTCCTTGTCTATCTCGCTTGTAGGACATTGATTCGAACTAAGTTTGAAGTGACCCGCAAGTGGACAACCAACCAGCTTTGCTTTATTCATGTTGAACCTCTCAAGAACTTTCTCAATGTAGCTTTCTTGAGACAACCAAATCAGCCCCTCTTTGCGATCACGAACAATTTTCATACCAAGTATTTGCTTTGCCGGTCCCAAATCTTTCATAGCAAAAGACTTGCTCAACTCTAACTTCAACTTGTTAATCATGGTAGAATCTTGACCCACAATTAACATGTCATCAACATAAAGTAAAAGAATAATAAATTTGCCAATTGGGAAATTTTTCACAAACACACAATGGTCTGAAGTGGTTTTAGAAAAACTATTATTCATCATGAAAGAGTCAAATTTTTTGTACCATTACCGCGGAGCTTGCTTGAGACCATACAAACTTTTCTTCAATTTGCAAACAAATTTCTCTTTCCCTTTCTCTACAAAACCTTATGGTTGCTCCATGTAAATTTCTTTTTCAAGTTCACCGTGAAGAAATGCGGTCTTCACATCAAGATGTTCAACTTCAAGGTTCATACTTGCAGCCATGCCAAGTACAACCCGAATAGAAGACATCTTCACGACTGGCGAGAAAATCTCATCAAAGTCAATGCCTTTCTTTTGCCCAAAGCCTTTCACAACAAGACGTGCTTTGTACCTCAGATTCTTCCTATCATTCTTCAATTTGAAAACCCACTTATTTTTTAGAATTTTCCTCCCCTTAGGCAACTTCACTAAGTCATAGATGTGATTTTTAAGTAAGGAGTTCATCTCCTCTTCCATGGCCTTTTTCCAATCACCTTTCTTTGTATGCTCAATTGCTTCTTGGTAGCTCTCAGGCTCCCCTTGATCCGAAATCAACACAAATTCATTGGGAGGATACTTTCTTGAAGGTTGTCGGTCCCTTGTAGATTTTCTCAACTCAAGTTGTGGTGGCGGTTCTTGAGTTGGATGCTCTTCCTCAATTTCTGGCTTAGCCTCATTAGGATTAGTATCATCCACCACATCTTCAATAGGTGGCTGCACATCTCCCCCATTTTCATCATCAACTGAAGATGAAGGAAATGGATCCATGTCAATGAGATCACTAGTTTTTGGCTCCGGTTGATCACATTTGCCAAAGTCTTCAATTGTTTGGTCTTCAAGAAACACAACATCACAGCTTCGAATGACTTTCTTGTTGACCGGATCCCAAAATCTATACCCAAATTCATCACGTCCATAGCCAAGAAAAATACATTGTCTTGACTTACTATCAAGCTTGGACCTCTCATCTTTTGGAATGTGAACAAAAGCTCAGCAACCAAACACTCTCAAGTGCTCATAAGACACATTTTTGCCAGTCCAAACTCTTTCTGGAACATCACCATTCAAAGGATAGGAAGGTGACAAATTGATCACGTCAGCCGCTGTCTTCATTGCCTCACCCCAAAAGGATCTTGGCAATTTAGCTTGTGAAAGCAAACACCTTGTTCTTTCCACAATGGTGCGATTCATCCTCTCGGCAACCCCATTTTGTTGAGGAGTCTTCTTAACTGTCTTTTGGTGCCGAATACCTTGGCTGAGACAATACTCATCAAATGGCCCAATGTATTCACCACCATTGTCTGATCGGATGCACTTCAATTTCTGCCATGTTTCTCTTTCAACCATGGCCTGAAAATGCTTAAATACTTCTAGAACTTGATCTTTAGTTTTTAGTAGAAAATCCCAAACTTTCCTTGAATAATCATCAATGAAAGTAACAAAATAAAGTGCACCACTATGTGTTCTAACTTTTAAAGGACCACAAACATCCAAATGAATCAACTCCAAAACATTTTCTTTTCTAGAAGCAACATTTTTATAAAAAGAAACTCTATGTTGTTTACCCGCCAAACAATGAACACAAGTTTTTAGATGTGTACCTTTCAAGCCGGGTAGAAGCTCTTTCTTGAACAAAACTTGTAGCCCTTTTCACTCATGTGCCCAAGTCGCCTGTGCCAAAATTCAGTAAAAGTATCATCTTCAAGTGCATTGACAACACCTTTACAAATTTTTTCTTGCATTGAATAATTTGTATGAGTCTTCTTGCACTTAGCCACCACCAAAGAACCCTTTGTGAGCTTCCATATTCCATCACCAAATTTGTTGTTGAAGCCTTCATCATCTAGCTTCCCAGTAGAGATCAAATTAAGGCGAATGTCGAGAACATGCCTCACATCTTTAAGCAACAACTTGCAGCCCAAATTTGTTTCCAAGCAAACATCACCCATGCCGATAATCTTGGACAAACCTTCATTATCCATTCGAACAGAACCATAATCTCCTACTGTGTAGGTAGTGAAGAAATCAACTCGAGAAGTCATATGAAAAGAAGCACCAGAATCAATCACCCAACTGCTCTCTTGGCCCACAAAATTGATACAATCATCTTCACAAACGACCATGAGATCATTGGTAGTAACTGCCGTTGTGTCTTCTTGCTTCTTATCCACACTTTTGTCACGCCTTTTCTCCTTATTCTTGAGCTTTCGGCATTCCTCCTTCATGTGTCCTTTCTCATGGCAATAATAACACTCAATGTCTTTCTTTAAAAAAGAACCATCTTTTGATTTGTCACGGCTTTGATCACGACCATGAGGAGTCTTACTCCTCCCCCTTGTTTTGCTTCGGCTTCTCACAACAAATGCTTCCGAATGAGAGGAACCCGCTGATTTTCTTCTAGTTTCTTTATTCAACAAGCTACTAGTGACTTGGCCCATTGTGACAACTCCATCGGGTGCCGAATTACCAACTGTCACAACTAAAGTTTCCCAACTTTCGAGCAAAGAACTAAGTAGCATCAAAGCCTGCAACTCATCATCAAAAACAATTTTCATAGAAACAAGTTGGTTAACAATACTCTTTATTTCATTCAGATGTTCCAGAATAGGGTTACCCTCTTTATATTTTAAATTAACCAACTTACGAAACAGAAAAGTTTTATTTGTGGCTGATTTCCTATCATAAAGGCCTTCTAATTTTTTTCATAAATCATGTGTTGAAGTTTCAGTAGCAACATGATGAAACACACTGTCATCAATCCATTGACGGATAACACCAACGGCTTTTCGATTTAGGCTCTTCCACTCATCATCTTTCATATCATCAGGTTTACCACTATCTCCCTTAATAGGTCCATACAAATCTTTACAAAATAATAGGTCATCCATTTTAGTTTTCCAAGTTACCCAATTGCTTCCATTGAAGCTAGACATACGACCCACATTCCCCTCTATTGATTTACACAAATAAATAGACCCAAATAAACCGTAAGCTCTGATACCAGTTGTTAGAGAAAATATGTGATTCTCCACAAGTAAATCAATCAATGGAAATAAAAATTAATGCGGAAAAATTAAATCAAAAGCAACACAAGAATTTTTACGTGGTTCCCTCAATATGACGTACATCCACGGGATCGAAATCCGATTCCACTATCAACCAAAGAGTTTCCAAACGGTTACAAACGAGACACGAATGGTCTCACAAATCACCCTTAGGTGAATTCCAAATAATCACAAATAAACAAGAGGAAAGACCTCACCAAATAGATTAACCAAAATCTTCAGAACCAAAGTTGAAGAAGATCCAAATAATGTACCCAAAATAGAGCTGAAAGCCGAACCAAACGAAGCAGAACTCACCCAAACGTTTGATTCCACCAAATTGCTTTTAATCTCAATCAGCCGCAGCACATTATTTCACCAAGAAGAATTAATTGCTGCTGCCGTTTTTCTCTTGGGAAAAACAATACAAAATAATATATTGAATCTATGGTTTTTTTTATCAAACCTTAGTTGTTTCCAAATTAGATTGGGTCTCCTCAAATTAAATATAATATATAAAAATATATTATAATTAATACTAAACCAAATTAAACTCTTTTTCCAAAACCAATTGGGTCCCACACTCCAATAAGGAGGTATACCCAACATTTTATTCATTCAAGAAAGCACTATACCTTAACGATTGCATAAAAATAGAAGCGGAATAAAAATAAAAATAGAAGTTGCATAAAATTAAAAATAAAAAAGAAAATTGAATAAAAATAAAAGTGGAAGATGCATGAAAATAAAAATGGAAGTTCATTCAAGAAACCACTATACCTTAATGATCTATTTGGAAATCGTTAAGGTATGGTGTTTCAACTTGCTTTTCTATTCAACTTTTATTTTTTTTCCACTTCTACCTGAACGATCTATAAAAATAAAAATGGAAGTGGAATAAAAATAAAAATAAAAGTGGAAGCTGCATAAAATTAAAAATGGAAGTTCATTCAAGAAACCACTATACCTTAGCAATCTATTTGGAAATCGTTAAGGTAAAGAAAAGGAAGTTGAATAGAAAATGAAATTGAATTAAAATAAAAATGGAAGATGCATAAAAATAGAAGTTCATTCAAGAAACCACTAACCTTAACGATCTATTTAGAAATTAGAAAAGGAAGTTTATTCAACTTCCTTTTTCCTTGAATGAACTTCCACTTGCATTTCTATTCAATTTCCTTTTCTATTTTCATTCAAAAACTACTAAGGTATAGTGGTTTCGATTTCCTTTTCTATTCAACTTCCTTTTTTATTTAATTTCCAAATAGATCGTTAAGGTATAGTGGTTAAAGTTGAATATAATAAAATTTCTAAACAGAACGCTAAGGTATACTGGTTTCTTGAATGAACTTCCATTTTTAATTTTATGCAACTTCCTTTTTTTAATTTTATGCAACTTCCATTTTTATTTTTATTCGATTTCCTTTTTTATTCCACTTCTATTTTTATTCAATTCAACTTCTATTTTTATTTTTATGCAACTTCAACTTTTATTTTTATTCCACTTCCATTTTTATTTTATTTCCTTTTCTAAATAGATCGTTAAGGCATAGTGGTTTCTTGAATGAACTTTCATTTTTATTTTTATTCCACTTCTATTTTATCCAGCTTCCTTTTCTATTCAACTTTCTTTTTTATTTAATAAACTACTATACCTTAACGATCTATTTGGAAATTAAATAAAAGAGGAAGTTGAATAGAAAATGAACGATCTATTTGAAAATTAAATAAAAAAGGAAGATGAATAAAAATAGAAGTGGAACAAAAAGGAAGTTGAATAGAAAAGGAAATTGAAAATGAAAGTTTATTCAAGAAACCACTATACCTTAACGATCTATTTGGAAATTAAATAAAAAAAGAAGTTGAATGGAAAAAGAAATTGAATAAAAATAGAAGTGGAATAAAAATAAAAAAGGAAGTTGAATAGAAAAGGAACTTCTATTTTTATTCAACTTCCTTTTCTATTTTTATTCCTTTTTATTTAATTTCTAAATAGATCGTTAAGGTATAGTGGTTTCTTGAATGAACTTCCATTTTTAATTTTATGCAACTTCCATTTTTATTTTTATTCAATTTCCTTTTTCTATTCTACTTCTATTTTTATTCAATTTTCTTTTCTATTAAAAATGGAAGTTGAATAGAAAAAGAAGTTAATGGAAGTTTCAAACAATTCAACTTCCTTTTTTATTTAATTTCCAAATAGATCGTTAAGGTATAGTGGTTTCTTGAATAAACTTCTATTTTTAATTTTATGCAACTTCCATTTGTATTTTTATTTCACTTCTATTTCTATTCAATTTCCTTTTCTAATTAACTTCCTTTTTTATTTATTCAACTTCCTTTTTTATTTAATTTCCAAATAGATCGTTAAGGTATAGTGGTTTCTTGAATGAACTTCCATTTCTATTTTTATGAACTTCCATTTCTAATTTTATGCAACTTCCTTTTCTTGAACGACTTCCATTTTTGTTTAATTTCCAAATAGATCGTTAAGGTATAGTGCTTTCTTGAATTAACTTCCATTTTCAATTTCCTTTTCTATTCAACTTCGATTTTTATTCAATTTTCTTTTCTATTCAATTTCTTTTTTTATTTAACTTCCTTTTTTATTTTTATTCCACTTCCAGCTTCCTTTTTTATTTAATTTCCAAATTAATTTATTCAACTTCCTTTTTTATAAGGTACCTTAACGATCTATTTAGAAATTAAAAACCACTATACCTTAACGATCAATTTCCTTTTTTATTTAATTTCCAAATAGATCGTTCAGGTACCTGAACGATCTATTTGGAAATTAAAGAAAAGGAAGTTGAATAATCTATTTGGAAATTAAATTAAGCCACTATACCTTTTCCATGCAACTTCCTGATTTATTTTTATTCCACTTGCATTTTCATTCAATTTTCAATTTCATTTCCATTTCTATTCAGCTTCATTTTTTATTCATCTTCCATTTTTATTCACTATTTGGAAATTAAACCACTATACCTGAACAATACCTGAATGATCTATTTGGAAATTAAATAAAAAAGGAATAGAAAAGGAAATTGAATAAAAATAGAAGCGGAAGTTGAAATATACCTTAATTAAAAATGGATCGTTAAGGTATAGTGGTGTCTTGAATAAACTTTCATTTTTAATTTTATGCATCTTCCATTTTCCTTTTTATTCCGCTTGCATTTTTATTCAATTTCCTTTTTTATTTAATTTCCAAATAGATCGTTAAGGTATAGTGGTTTCCTGAATGAACTTCCTTTTTATTTTTATTCCACTTTTATTTTTATCCAATTTCCTTTTTATTCAATTTCATTTTCTATTTTTTATTTAATTTCCAAATAGATCGTTAAGGTATAGTGGTTTCTTGAATGAACTTCCATTTTCATTTTTATAGAAAAGGAAATTGAATAAAGTTGAATAAAAATGAAAGTTTATTCAAGACACCACTATACCTTAACGATCTTAATTTTATGCAACTTCCATTTTTAATTTTCTATTCAACTTCCTTTTTATTCAAGAAAACACTATACCTTAACATTCTATTTGGAAATTAAATAAAAAAGGAAGTGAAATAAAAATAAAAATGGAAGATGAATAGAAAAGGAAATTACATAAAATTAAAAATAGAAGTTGCATAAAATAAAAAATGAAAGTTTCTTCGAGAAACCACTATAGCTTAACGATCTATTTGGAAATTAAATAAAAATGGAAGTTGAATGGAAGCTTAATAGAAAAGGAAATTGAATAAAAATAGAAATTCATTCAAGAAATCACTATACCTTAACGATCTATTTGGAAGTTCAATAAATAAAAATAGAAGTTGCATAAAATTAAAAAAGGAAGTTGAATAGAAAATGAAGTTGAATAAAAATAAAAATGGAAGTTGCATAAAAATAAAAATGGAAGTTGCATAAAATTAAAAATGGAAGTTGAATAGAAAAAGAAACCACTATACCTTAACGATCTATTTGGACATTAAATAAAAAAGGAAGTTGAATAAAATTAAAAATGGACGTTCATTCAAGAAACCACTATACCTTAACAATCTATTTGGAAATTGAATAAATCGGAATAAAAATAAAAATGGAAGTTCAGGTATAGTGGTTTCTTGAATGAACTTCCATTTTTAATTTTATTCCACTTCCATTTTTATTTTTATTCCGCTTCTATTTCTATTCAACTTCCAATTTTATTTTTATTTAATAAAATGATTCCACTTGCATTTTTATTTAATTTTATGCAGCTTCCTTTTTTAATTTTTATTCCGTTTCTATTTCTATTCAACTTCCTTTTCTATTCAATTTCCAAATAGATCGTTAAGTTATAGTGGTTTCTTGAATGAACTTCCATTTTTAATTTTTATTTCTATTCCTTTCTTATTTTTATTCAACTTCCTTTTCTATTCAATGAAATTTCCTTTTTCTATTCAACTTCCTTTTTATTTTCTATTCAACTTCCACTTTTATTTTTATTCAATTTCCTTTTTATGCAAGTTGCTTTTCTATTCAACTTCCTTTTTTAATTAATTTCCAAATAAATCGTTAAGGTATAGTGGTTTCTTGAATGAACTTCCATTTTTAATTTTATGCAACTTCCATTTTTAATTTTATGCAGCTTCTATTTTTATTTTTATTCCACTTCTATTTTTATTCAATTTCTTTTACTATTCAACTTCCTTTTCTATTCAGCTTCCTTTTTTATTTAATTTCCAAACAGATCGTTAAGGTATACTGGTTTCTTGAATGAACTTCCATTTTTAATTTTATGCAACTTCCATTTTTATTTTTATTCAACTTTAAACCACTATGCCTTAACGATCCATTTGGAAATTAAATAAAAATAGAAGTGGAATAAAAATAAAAATGGAAGTTGAATAGAAAAGGAAGTTGCATAAAAATAAAAGTGGAATAAAAATAAAAAAGGAAGTTGAATAGAAAAGGAAGTTGAAAGTTCATTCAAGAAACAACTATACCTTAACTATCTATTTGGAAATTAAATAAAAAAGGAAGTTGAATGAAAATGGAAATTGAATAAAAAAGGAAATTGAATAAAAATAGAAGTGGAAATTAAATAAAAATGAAAGTTCATTCAAGAAACCACCATACCTTAACGATCTATCTGGAAATTAAATAAAAAAGGAAATTGAATAGAAAAGGTGGTTTCTTGAATAGAAAAGGAAGTTGAATAAAAATTAGAAGTGGTTTCTTGAATGAACTTCCATTTTTATTTTTATTCAATTTCCTTTTCTATTCAACTTCATTTTTTATTCAATTTCTAAATAAATCGTTAAGGTATAGTGGTTTCTTGAATAAATTTCCTTTTTTATTCAAGACACCTTTTTTATTCAATTTCCAAATGGATCGTTAGAAATGGAAGTTGCATAAAATTAAAAATGGAAATTAAATAAAAAAATAAAAATGGAAGTTGAATAGAAAAGGAAATTGAAAATGGAAGTTTATTCAAGAAACCATTATGCCATGACGATCTATTTGGAAGTTCGTTCAAGAAACCACAATACCTTAACTTCTATAGAAATAAAAGTGGAAGTTGCATAAAAGTGAAAATGGAAGTTCATTCAAGAAACCACTGTGCCTTAACGATCTATTTGGAAATTAAATAAAAAAGGAAGTTGAATAGAAATGGAAGTGCAATAAAAATAAATATGGAAGTTCCAAATATAAAAATAAAAATGGAAGATGCATAAACTTAAAGTTGGGAATAGAAAATAAAAGTGGAATAAAAATAAAAAAGGAAGTTGAATAGAAAAGGAAATTAAGGTTTCTTGAATGAACTTTCATTTTTAATTTTATGCAACTTCCACTTCTATTTTTATTCATTCAAGTTGAATAGAAAATGCAAATAGATCATTAAGGTATTCAAGAAACCACTATACCTTAACGATTTATGAACTTCCCTTTTTATTCAATTTTATGCAGCTTCCATTTTAATTTTTATTCAATTTTCTTTTCTATTCAACTTCATTTTTTATTTAATTTTCCTTTTTTATTTAATTTCCAAATGAATAAAAAAGGAAGTTGAATGGAAAAGGAAATTGAATAAAAATGGAAGTTGAATGGAAAAGGAAATTGAAAATGGAAGTTCATTCAAGAAATCACTATACCTTGAAATGGAAGTTGAATAGAAAAAGAAATTGAAATTGAATAAAAATATAAATGGAAGTGGCAAAAAATAAAAAATGCAAGTTCATTCAAATAACCACTATACCTTAACGATCTATTTGGAAATTAAATAAAAAAGGAAATTGAATAGAAAAAGAAATTGCATAAAAATAAAAATAGAATAAAAATGAAATAAAATTAAAAATGAACTTCCTTTTTTATTCAATTTCATTTCCAAATAGATCGTTAAGGTATAATAGTTTCTTGAATGAACTTCCATTTTTAATTTTATGCAGCTTCCATTTTTATTTTTATTCCACTTGCATTTTTATTCCACTTGCATTTTTCTATTCAACTTCCTTTTTTATTTAATTTCCAAATTAATCGTTAAGGTATAATGGTTTCTTGAATGAACTTCCATTTTTATTTTTATTCAATTTCCTTTTCTATTCAACTTCCTTTTTTATTTAATTTCCAAATAGATCGTTAAGGTTTATTTTATTTCCAAATAGATCAAGAAACCACTATACCTTAACGATCTATTTGGAAATTGAATAGAAAAGGAAGTTGAAAATGGAAGTTCATTCAAGAAACCAGTATACCTGAACGATCAATTTGGAAATTAAATAAAAAAGGAAGTTGAATAGAAAAGGAAATTGAAAATGGAAGTTCATTCAAGAAACGACTATACCTTAACGATCTATTTGGAAATTAAATAAAAAAGCAAGTTGAATAAAAGAGGAAGTTGAATAGAAAAGGAAATTGAATAAAAATTAAAGTTGAATAAAAATAAAAATGGAAGTTGTATAAAATTAAAAATGGAAGTTCATTTAAGAAACCACTATACCTTAACGATCTATTTGGACATTAAATAAAAAAAGAAGTTGAATAGAAAAGGAAATTGAAAATGGAAGTTCATTCAAGAAACCACTATACCTTAATGATCTATTTGGAAAGTAAATAAAAAAGAAAGTTGAATAGAAGTGGAATAAAAATAAAATGGAAGTTCATTCAAGAAACCACTATACCTTAACGATCTATTTGGAAATTAAATAAAAAAGCAAGTTGAATAAAAGAGGAAGTTGAATAGAAAAGGAAATTGAATAAAAATTAAAGTTGAATAAAAATAAAAATGGAAGTTGTATAAAATTAAAAATGGAAGTTCATTTAAGAAACCACTATACCTTAACGATCTATTTGGACATTAAATAAAAAAAGAAGTTGAATAGAAAAGGAAATTGAAAATGGACGTTCATTCAAGAAACCACTATACCTTAATGATCTATTTGGATAGTAAATAAAAAAGGAAGTTGAATAGAAATGGAAGTTCATTCAAGAAACCACTATGCCTTAACAATCTATTTGGAAATTAAATAAAAGGAAGTTGAATAATCCTTATAAAAACAAAAAAGGAAGTTGCATAAAATTAAAAATAGAAGTTCATTCAAGAAACCACTATACCTTAACGATCTATTTGGAAATTAAAAATAAAAATGGAAGTTGCATAAAATTAAAAATGAAATTGAATAAAAATGGAAGTGGAATAAAAATAAAAATGGAAGTTGAATAGAAAAGGAAGTTGAAGTTCATTCAGGAAACCACTACATCTGAACGATCTATTTGGAAATTAAATAAAAATGGAAGTGGAATAAAAATAAAAATGGAAGTTGCATAAAATTAAAAATGGAAGTTCATTCAAGAAAGGAAGTTGAATAGAAAAGGAAATTGCATAAAATTAAAAATGGAAGTTGCATAAAATTAAAAATGGAAGTTCATTCAAGAAACCTGAATGATCTATTTGAAATTAAATAAAGGTATAATGATTTGAATAAAAATGGAAGCTGCATAAAATAGAAGTGGAATAAAATTAAAAATGGAAGTTGTATAAAATTAAAAGGAAGTTCATTCAAAAATAGAAGTGGAATAAAAATAAAAATGGAAGTTGCATAAAATTAAATATGGAAGTTCATTCAAGAAACCACTATACCTTAACGATCCATTTGGGAATTAAATAAAAATAAAAGTGGAAGCTGCATAAAAATGGAAAATGGAAGTTCATTCAAGAAACCACTGTACCTTAACAATTTCATTTTCCATTCAACTTCCTTTTTTATTTAATTTCCAAATAGATCGTTTTACTTGCATTTGGAAATTAAACAAAAAAGGAAGTCGGAATAAAAAATGAAATTGAATAAAAATGGAAAAGGAAGTTGAATGGAATTTCAATTTCCATTTATTCAACTTCCATTTTCAATTTAATTTCCAAATGGATCGTTAAGGTATAGTGGTTTCTTGAATGAATTTCCTTTTTTATTTTTATTCCACTTGCATTTTCATTCAATTTCCTTTTTTATTTTTATTCGATTTCCTTTTCTATTTAGCTTCCTCTTTTATTTAATTTTCAAATAGATCGTTAAGGCATAGTGGTTTCTTGAATGAACTTCCTTTTTTATTTAATTTTTAAATTGATCGTTAAGGTATAGTGGTTTCTTGAATGAACTTCCATATTTAATTTTATGCAGCTTCCATTTTTATTTTTATTCAATTTCATTTTCTATGGTTTCTTAAATGAACTTCTATTTTTATTTTTATTCAATTTCATTTTCTATTCAACTTCATTTTTTATTCAATTTCCATTTTTATTCAACTTCCTTTTTTATTTAATTTCCAAATAGTTCATTAAGGTATAGTGGATTTTTGAATGAACTTCCGCTTATATTTTTATTCAACTTCCATTTTTAATTTTTATTCCACTTCCATTTTTATTTTTTGTTCAACTTCCATTTATATTTATATTTAATTTCCTTTTCTATTCAACTTCCTTTTTTATTTAATTTCCAAATTGATCGTTAAGGTATAGTGATTTCTTGAATGAACTTCCATTTTTATTGAATAAAATTGAAAATGAAGTTGCATAAAATTAAAAAAGGAAGTTGAATGGAAAAGGAAGTTGAATAAAAATAAAAATTGAATAAAAATTAAAGTTGAATAAAAATAAAAATGGAAGTTGCATAAAATTAAAAATGGAAGTTTATTCAAGAAACCACTATACCTTAATTTTATGCAACTTCCATTTATAATAAAAAAGGAAATTGAATAAAAATAAAAATTGAATAAAAATAGAAGTGGAATAAAAATAAAAATGGAAGTTCATGAAACCACTATACCATTTTTAATTTTATACAACTTCCATTTTTAATTTTATGCAGCTTCCATTTTTATTCAATTTCTATTTTTATTCAATTTCCTTTTTTGTTCAACTTCCTTTTCTATTCAATTTCCTTTTATTCAATTTTAATTTCCAAATAGATAGTTCAGGTATAGTGGTTTCTTGAATGAACTTCCATTTTTATTTTGTAAATAGATCGTTAAGGCATAGTGATCTATTTGGAAATTAAATAAAAAAAGAAGTTTATTCAAGAAACCACTTCCATTTTTAATTTTATTCCACTTGCATTTTTATTTAATTTTCTTTTCTATTCAACTTCCTTTTCCATTCAACTTCCTTTTCTATTTAATTTTCAAATTGATCGTTAAGGTATAGTGGTGTCTTGAATGAACTTCCATTTTTAAATTTATGCAACTTGCATTTTTATTTTTATTCCACTTCTATTTTTATTCAATTTCCTTTTTTCTATTCAGCTTCCTTTTTTATTTAATTTCCAAGTAGATCGTTAAGGTTTATTGGTTTCTTGAATGAACTTCCTTTTATTTTAATTTTTATTCAATTTCCTTTTTTATTTAATTTCCAAAATAGATCGTTAAGGTATGCAACTTCCATTTTTAATTTTATGCAACTTCCTTTTTTATTTTTATTCCACTTCTATTTTTATTTTTCTTCATTTTCTTTTCTATTCAACTTCCTTTTTTATTTAATTTCCAAAAAGATCGTTAAGGTATAAAAATAGAAGTTGCATAAAATATAAAAAAAGGAAGTTCATTCAAGTGAAATTTAATTTATATTAAACTTCCATTTTTATTTAATTTCCAAATAGATCGTTAAGGTATAGTGGTTTCTTGAATGAACTTCCATTTTAATTTTATGGGGTTGAATAAAAATAAAAATGAAAGTTACATAAAAATGATACCTTAACGATCTGTTTAGAAATTAAATAAAAAAGGAAGTTGAATGGAAAAGGAAATTGAAAAAAGGAAATTGAATAAAAATGGAAGTTTCATTTCCTTTGATTTAATTCAATTTTCTTTTCAATTCAACTTCCTTTTTTATTTAATTTCCATTTTTTTTATTTTTATTCAATTTCCTTTTCTATTTAATTTCCAAATAGATCGTTAAGGTATAGTGGTTTCTTGAATGAACTTCTATTTTTATTTTTATGAACTTCCATTTTTATTTTTATTCAATTTTCTTTTCTATTCAACTTCCTTTTTTATTTAATTTCCAAAGGGATCATTAAGGTATAGTGGTTTCTTAATTTCCAAATAGATCGTTCAGGTATAGTGGTTCACCTGAACGATCTATTTGGAAATTAAATAAAAATGGAAGCTGAATAGAAAAGGAATCCATTTTCATTCAAGAAACCACTATACCTTAATGATCTATTACCTTAACGAAACCACTATACCATAACGATCGTTAAGGAAGTTAATTTTTTGCAAGTTGAATAAAAAGGAAGATGAATAGAAAAGGAAGTTGTAAATAGATCGTTAAGGAAGTTGAATAGAAAGTTGAATAGAAAAGGAAATTGAATAAAAATAGAAATTGAATAGCAAGGTATACCCGAATGATCTATTTAATGATACCTTAAAATTAAACGAATAAAAAAGATAGTTGAATAAAAAAGGAAATTTAATAAAAATAAAAATGGAAGTTCATTCAAAAAACCACTATACCTTAACGATCTATTTGGAAATTAAATAAAAAAGGAAATTGAACTTCCATATTTAATTTTATGCAACTTGCATTTCCTTTTCTATTCAACTTCCTTCCATTTTTAATGAAATTCAACTTCCATTTTTATTTTATAGAAAGTTAAGGTATAGTTCCTTTCCTTTTATTTTCAAATTCCTTTTCTTGAATGAACTTCCATTTTTAAATATGGAAAATGGAATTTCATTCAACTTCCACTATACCTTAACGATCGTTTTCTATTCAACTTCCTTTTTTATTTAATTTCCAAATAGATCGTTAAGGTATAGTGGTTTCTCCTTTGCCACTTCATTTTCTATTCAACTTCCTTTTTTATTTATTTTCCAAATAGATCGTTTAGGTATAGTGGTTTCTTGAATGAACTTTTCTTTTTACTTTCAAAATTGAATAGATCGTTAAGGTATTGTGGTTTCTTGAATGAATGCAACATCTATTTTCATTTTTATTCCACTTGCATTTTTATTCAATTTCCTTTTCTATTCAACTTCCTTTCTTGGATTAACTTCCATTTTTAATTTTATGCAACTTTCATTTTTATTTTTATTCCAATTCTATTCAACTTCCTTTTTTATTCAACTTCCTTTTCTATTAAAAATTTAAAATAAATAAAAATATAGGAAGTTGAATAGAAAATTAAAAATGGAAGTTGCATAAAATTAAAGGTATAGTGGAAGTTCATTCAAGAAACTACTATACCTGAACGATCTATTTGGAAATTAAATAAAAATGGAAGTTCATTCAAGAAACCACTATACCTTAACGATCTATTTGGAAGTTGCAAAAAATGCAAGTGGAATAAAATTTGAATAAAAATGAAAGTTGCATAAAATTAAAAATGGAAGTTCATTCAAAAAACATTCAAGAAATCACTATACCATAACGCTCTATTTGAAAATTAAATAAAAAAGGAAGTTGAATAAAAATGCAAGTTGAATAGAAAAAGAAATTGAATAAAAATGCAAATAAAAGTTGCATAATTTTTAAAATGGAAGTTCATTCAATAAACCACTATACCATAACGATCTATTTAGAAATTAAATATAAAAGGAAGTTGAAATTGAATAGAAAAGGAAATTGAATAAAATTAAAAATGCAAATTCATTCAAGAAACCAACCACTATACCTTAGCGATCTATTTGGAAATTAAATAAAAAAAAGAAATTAAATAAAAAATTTCTAAATAGATCGTTCAAGGATAGTGGTTTTTAGTCCTTTTCCATTTTTATTTAATTTCCTTTTTTATTTAATTTCTAAATAGAAACCACTATACCTTAACGATCGTTAAGGTATAGTAGTTTCTTGAATGAACTTCCAAATTAGATCGTTAAGGTATAAAAACCCAAATAGAAAAGGAAGTTAAATAGAAAAGAAAATTAAATAAAAATGGAAGTTGAATAAAAAAGGAACTTGAATGGAAAATGCAACTTCCTTTTCTATTCAATTTCCTTTTCAATGATCGTTAAGGTATAGTGGTTTCTTGCAACTTCCATTTTTATTTCTATTTAATTTCCTTTTCTATTCATTCAACATGGAAGTTGAATAGAAAATGAACTTCCTTTTTCTATAACGAAACCACTATATCTTAACGATCTATTTGGAAATAAAATAAAAAAGGTTCTTGAATAAGAAACTACTATACTTTAACAATCTATTTGGAAATTGAATAAAAATGCAAGTGGAAATTGAATGAACTTCCATTTTTAATTTTATTCCGCTTGCATTTTTATTCAATTTAACTTCCATTTTTTTGGAAATTAAATAAGAAAGGAAGTTGAATAAAAAATGGAAGTTGAATAGAAAAGGAAGTTGCATAAAATTAAAAATAGATCGTTAAGGTATAGTGGTTTCTTGAATGAACTTCCATTTTTATTTCTATTCAATTTCCTTTTCTATTCAACTTCCTTTTTTATTTGAATGAAAAGGAAGTTGAAAATGGAAGTTCAAGAAACCACTACACCTTAACGATCTATTTGGAAATTAAATAAAAATGGTTTATTTTCATTATAGATCGTTAAGTTAATTTCCAAAAATAAACTTCCAAGTGAAATTATACCTTAAATAAAAAAGGAAGTTGAATAAAAGATGAATAAAAATTTTCATTCAAGAAACCACTATTTGGAAATTAAAATGGAATAAAAATAAAATAAAAAAGGAAGTTGAATAGAAAAGGGTTGAATAGAAACCACTATACCTTAACGGTCTATTTGGAAATTAAATAAAAAAGGAAGTTGAATAGAAATAAAAGCCTTAACGATCTATTCGGAAATTAAATAAAAAAGGAAATTGAATAGAAAAGGAAATTGAAACCACTATACCTTAACGATCAACCTTATAAAAATAAAATTTCCAAATAGATCGTTAAGGCATAGTGGTTTCTTGAATGAACTTCCATTTTTATTTGAAAATTAAATAAAAAAAAGAAGTGGAAGTTCATTCAAAAAACCACTATACCTTAACGATCCATTTGGAAATTAAATAAAAAAAAGAAGTTGAATAGAAAAGGAAGTTGAATAGAAAATGAAATTGAATAAAAATAAAGGAGTAGCGGTTTCAAGTGGAAAAAAAAGGAAGATGCAACTTCCAAAAATAATGAACTTTTATTTGGAAGTTAAGAATAAAAATAAAAGATCATAAAAATTGATCGTTAAGTTATACTGGTTTACTGGTTCAAAAAAGGAAATTGAAGTTAAGGTCTAGTGGTTTCTTGAATGAACTTCCATTTTTAATTTTATGCATCTTCCATTTTTTTTTAAAAATTTCATTTTTATTCAATTTCCTTTTTTATTGAAATTGAATGAAAATAGAAGTTCATTCAAGAAATAAACTGTACCTTAACGATCTATTGGGAAAAAGTTTTTATTTTTATGCTACTTCTATTTGGAAATTAAATAAAAATAAAAGTTGAATAAAAATAAAAATAAAAATGGAAGTTGCATAAAATTAAAAAAGGAGAAGTTGGAAATTCAAGTTGAACATAAATAAAAAATTAAATAAAAAAGGAAGTTGAATAGAAATAAAAATTAAAAATGGAAGATGCATAAAAATGCAAGTTGAATAGAAATGGAAGTTGAATAAAAATGGAATAAAAATAAAATAAAAAAATAAGTTGAATAAAAAAGGAAGTTGAATGGAAAATAAAATTGAAGTTCATTCAAGAAACCACTATACCTGAACGACCTGAACGATCTATTTGGAAATTAAACAAAAAAGGAAGTTGAATACAAATATAAGTGGAATAAAAAAGGAAGTTGCAGTTGAATAGAAAAGGAAGTGGAAGTTGCATAAAATAGATCGTTAAGGCATAGTGGTTTCCTTGAATGAACTTTTTTTATTTCATTTCCAAATAGATCGTTAAGGTATAGTGGTTTCAAAAATGAACTTCTATTTTTATTCAATTTCCTTTTTTATTCACGAAAATTGATTAAAAATGGAAGTGGAATAAAAATAAAAAAGGAAGTTGAATAGAAAAGGTTTCTTGAATGAACTTCCATTTTTAATTTTATGCAACTTCCATTTTTAATTTTATGCAAATTGAATAGAAAAGGAAGTTATGGTATAGAAGCCTTTTCTATTCAACTTCATTTTTTATTTAATTTTCAAATAGATCGTTAAGGTGCAGTGGTTTCTTGAATGAACTTCCATTTAAAATTTTATGCAACTTCCATTTTTATTTAATTTCCAAATAGATCGTTAAGGTATAGTGATTTTTTGAATGACCTTCCATTTTTACTTTTATTCAATTTCCTTTTCCATTCAACTTTATTTTTTATTTAATTTCAAATAGATCGTTAAGGTATAGTGGTTTATTAAATGAACTTCCATTTTCAATTTCCAAATAGAACGTTAAGGTATAGTGGTTTCTTGAATGAACTTCCATTTTTAATTTTATGCAACTTCCTTTTTTATTTTTATTCCACTTGCATTTTTATTCAACTTCCTTTTTTTATTTAATTTCCAAATAGATTGTTAAGGTATAGTGGTAAAAAAGGAAGTTGAATAGAAAATGAAATTGAATAAAAATAAAAGTGGAATAAAAATAAAAATGGAAGTTGCAGGAAATTAAAATGGAAGTTCATTTAAGAAACCACTATACCTTAACGATCTATTTGGAAATTAAATAAAAAGGAAGTTGAATAGAAAAGCAAATTGAATAAAAATGGAAGTTGAATGGAAAAGAAAGTTGAATAAAAATAAAAATGGAAGATACATAAAATTAAAAAAGGAAATTGAATAAAAATGCAAGTGCAATAAAAATGGAAGTTGCATAGAAAAGGAAATTGAATAGAAAAGGAAAGTTGAATAGAAAAGGAAGCTGAAAATGGAAGTTGAATAAAAATAGAAGTGGAATAAAAATAAAAATGGAAGTTGCATAAAATTAAAAAAAAGGAAGTTCATTCAACTTACCACTATACCTTAGCATGGAAATTAAAATTTGAAAGGTGCATAAAATAGATCGTTAAGGTATAGTGGTTTCTTGAATGAACTTCCATTTTTAATTTTATGCACCTTTCAAATTTTATTTTTATTCAATTTCCATTTTTATTTTTATTCCACTTTTATTTTTATTCAATTTCCTTTTTCTTCAGTTTCCTTTTTTTATTTAATTTCCAAATAGATCGTTAAGGTATAGTAGTTTCTTGAATGAACTTCCATTTTTAATTTAATTTCCAAATAGATCGTTAAGGTATAGTGGTTTCTTGAATGAACTTTCAATTTTAATTTTTATTTCTATTCAACTTCCTTTTTTATTTAATTTCCAAATAGATCGTTAAGGTATAGTGGCTTCTTGAATGAACTTTCATTTTTAATTTTCTATTCAACTTCCTTTTTTATTTAATTTCCAAATAGATCGTTAAGGTATAGTGGTTTCTTGAATGAACTTCCATTTTTAATTTTATGCAACTTCGACCTATTTGGAAATTAAATAAAAATGGAAGTTGAATAGAAAAGGAAATTGAATAAAAATGCAACTTCCTTTTCTATTCAACTTCTTTTTTTATTCAATTTCCTTTTCTATTCAACTTCTATTTTTATTCAACTTCCTTTTCTATTCAACTTCCTTTTTATTCAATATCCTTTTCTATTCGACTTCTATTTAATTTAAAAGTGGAAGTTGCATAAAATTGAAAAAGGAAGTTTATTCAAGAAACCACTATACCTTAACGATCTATTTGGAAATTAAATAAAAAAGGAAGTTGAATGGAAAAGTGAAGTTGAATAAAAAAGGAAGTTGAATAGAAATGGAAGTTCATTCAAGAAACCACTATACCTTAATGATCCATTTGGAAATTAAATAAAAAAGGAAGTTGAATAGAAAAATAAAAGTGGAAGTTGCATAAAAATAAAAATGGAAGTTCCATTTTTCTATTTAATTTCCAAATAGATCGTTATGGTATAGTGGTTTTTTGAATGAACTTCCATTTTTAATTCTATGCAACTTCCTTTTTCATCGTTAAGGAAATGGAAGCTGGAATAAAAATAAAAATGGAAGTGGAATAAAAATAAAAATTTTTAATTTCCAAATAGATCGTTAAGGTATAGTAGTTTCTTGAATGAACTTCAATTTTTAATTTTATGCAACTTCCTTTTTTATTGAATTTCCAAATAGATCGTTAGGGTATAGTGGTGGAAAACACTTCTATAAAAATAAATTAAAAGTGGAATAAAAAAATGGAAGTTGAATAAAAAGGAAATTGGAAATTAAATAAAAAAGGAAGTTGAATAGAAAATGAAGTTGAATAAAAATGAAAATGGAAGTTGAAACCATTTTATAGATCGTTAATTTCCAAATAGATCGTTAAGGTATAGTGGTTTGTTGAATGAACTTCCATTTTTATTCAACTTCCATTTTTATTTAATTTCCACTATACCTGAACGATTAAATAAAAAAGGAAGCTGAATAGAAAAGGAAGTTGAATACAAATGCAAGTGATCTCTTTGGAAATTAAATAAAAAAGGAAGTTGAATAAAAAAGGAAGTTGCATCTATGCATCTTCCATTTTTTTTTTTATGCATCTTCCATTTTTTTTTTTTTATGCAACTTCCATTTTTTAGTTTTATGCAACTTCCATTTTTAATAAAAAATGGATAAGGAAATTGAAAATAAAAATGGAAGTTGCATAAAATTAAAAATGGAAGTTCATTGAAGAAACCATTATACCTTAACGATCTAGCTTCCATTTTGTATTTATTTTTATTTTTATTCAATTTCCTTTTCTGTTCAACTCCCTTTTTTATTTAATTTTATTTTTATTCAACTTTTAATTTTATTCAACTTCCTTTTCTATTTTTATTCCACTTCTATTTTTATTCAATTTCCTTTTGTTTAATTTCTAAATAGAGACGATCAGGTATAGTGGTTTTTTAAATGAACTTCCATTTTTAATTTTATGCAACTTCCATTTGCATTTTTATTCAACTTCCTTTTCTATTCAAGAAACCATTTGTATTTTTATTCAACTTCCTTTTCTATTCAATAAAAAAGATTGGAAATGAAATTGAATAAAAATAGAAGTGGAATAAGATGAAGTTGATCGTTAAGGACTAAAAATAAAAGTTGAATAAAAATAAAAGTGGAATAAAAATGGAAGAAAGGAAGTGGAAATTGAAATAAAAATGGAAGTTGAATAGAAAAAAAAATTGAATAGAAAATGAAATTAAATAAAAATAAATCGTTATGGTATAGTGGTTTCTTTAATTTTCTATTCAATTTCCACTTCCATTTTTATTTAATTTCCTATTCATTTTTATTCAATTTCCTTTTTTATTTAATTTCCAAATAAATCGTTAAGGTATAGTGGTTTCTTGAATGAACTTCCATTTTTAATTTTATGCAACTTCCATTTTTATGCAACTTCCACTTGCATTTTTATTCAACTTCATTTCCATTCAATTTCCTTTTCTATTCAACTTCCATTTTTATTTCTATTTTTTACTTCCACTATGCCTTAACGATCTATTTGGAAATTAAATAAAAAAGGAAGTTGAATAGAAATAAAACCACTATGCCTTAACGATCTGTTTGGAAATTAAATAAAAATGCAAATTGAATAAAAAGGAAATTGAATAAAAATAAAAGTGGAACTTAAATAAAAAAGGAAGTTGAATGGAAAATGAAATTGAATGAAAATAAAAATGGAAGTTGCATAAAATTAAAAATTGAAGTTCATTCAAGAAACCACTATACCTTAACGATCTATTTGGAAATTAAATAAAAAAAGAAAGTTGAATAGAAATAAAACCACTATGCCTTAACGATCTGTTTGGAAATTAAATAAAAATGCAAGTGGAATAAAAAAGGAAATTGAATAGAAAATGAAATTGGAAATTAAATAAAAAAGGAAGTTGAATAAAAAATGAAATTGAATAAAAATAAAAATAGAAGATGCATAAAATTAAAAATGGAAGTTCATTCAAGAAACCACTCCATTTGGAAATTAAATAAAAATAGAAGTTGAATAGAAAAGGAAGTTCATTCAAGAAACCACTATACCTGAACGATCTATAAAAAAAAAATGGAAGTTGCATAAAATTAGAAAAGGAAATTGAATAAAAATAGATCGTTAATGTATGGTGGTTTCTTGAATAAACTTCCGTTTTTAATTTTATGCCTTTACGATCAAGAAACCACTATGCCTTAACGATCTATTTGGAAATTAAAATTAAAAATGGAAGTTGAATAGAAAAGGAAGTTGCATAAAATTAAAAATGGAGGTCTATTCAACTTCCGTTTTTATTTTTATGTAGCTTCCATTTTTATTTCTATTCAACTTCCATTTTTATTTTTATTCAATTTTCTCTTCCTTTTTTTATTAAAGTTCCTTTTTTATTTAATTTCCAAATTTATTTAATGAACTTCCATTTTTAATTTTATGCAACTTCTATTTTTCTTTTTTATTCCACTTTTATTTTTATTTAATTTCCTTTTCTATTCAACTTCCTTTTTTATTTAATTTCCAAACAGAAGTGGAACTACTATACCTTAACGATCTATTTGGAAATTAAACAAAAAAGGAAGCTGAATAAAAAAGGAAGTTGAATAGAAATAGATCGTTGCAACTTCTATTTTTTCTTTTATTCCACTTCCATTTTCAATTTCCTTTTCTATTCAACTTCCTTTTTTATTTAATTTCCAAATAGATCGTTATGGTATAGTGGTTTCTTGAATGAACTTCCATTTTCAATTTCCTTTTCTATTTAACTTCCATTTTTATTTAATTTCCAAATAGATCGTTAAGGTATAGTGGTTTCTTGAATGACCTTCCATTTTTAATTTTATGAAACTTCCATTTTTAAAAATAGAAGGAAATTGAATAAAAATAAAAATGGAAGTTCAATCAAGAAACCAAAATGGATGTTGCATAAAATTAAAAATGGAAGTTCATTCAAGAAACCACTATACCTTAACGATCTATTTGGAAATTAAATAAAAATGGAAGTTGAATAGAAAAGGAAGTTCATTCAAGAAACCATTATACCTTAACGATCTATTTGAACTATCAGGTATAGTGGTTTCTTGAATGAACTTCCATTTTCAATTTCCTTTTCTTTTCAACTTCCTTTTTTATTTAATTTTCATGCATTTTTCATTCAAGAAACCACTATACCTTAACAATCTATTTGGAAATAAAAGGAAATTAAATAAAAATGGAAATTAAATAAAAAAGGAAGTTGAATAAAAAAGGAAGTTGAATAGAAAAGGAAGTTGAATAAAATTAAAAATGAAAGTTCATTCAAGAAACCACTATACCTTAACGATCTATTTGGAAATTAAATAAAATAAAAATGGAAGCTGCATAAAATTAAAAATGGAAGATCATTCAAGAAACCATCTTCCATTTTCATTCAAGAAACCACTATACCTTAACGATTTATAGAATAGAAAGGATTCTTGCATAAAATTAAATAAAAATGGAAGTTCAATAGAAAAGGAAATTGAAAATGAAAGTTCATTCAAGAAACCACTATACCTGAACGATCTATTCGGAACTTTAATAAAAAAAAGAAGTTGAATAGAAATGGAAGTTCATTAAAGAAACCACTATACCTGAACTTTCAACTTCCATTTATTTTTATTCCACTTGCATTGGTTTTTTGAACTTCCAAATAGATTGTTCAGGTATATTTCATTTCCTTTTCTATTCAAGAAACCACTATTTCTTAACGATCTTTTTTTTATTCAATTTCCTTTTTTGTTTAATTTCTAAATAGATCGTTAAGGTATAGTGGTTTTTTGAATGAAATTCCATTTTTAATTTTATGCATCTTCCATTTTTATTTTTATTCAATTTTCTTTTCTATTCAACTTCATAAATAAAGGAAATGGGTTGAATAGTGGTTTATATTTTTATTCCATTTTTAATTTTATGCAACTTCCATTTTTATTTTTAATTTCCAAATAGATCGTTAAGGTGAAGTTGAATAGAATTAAAAATGGAAGTTCATTCAAGAAACCACTATACCTTAACGATCTTCCACTTCCATTTTTATTCAATTTCCTTTTCCATTCAGCTTCCTTTTTTATGCTTGAACGATCTATTTTTATTCATCAAGAAACCACTATACCTTAACGATCTATTTGAAAAATGAATAAAAATAGAAGCGGAATAAAAATAAATTGAATAAAAATAGAAGTGGAATAAAAATAAAAATGGAAGTTGAATAAAAAAGGAAGTTGAATAAAAATGGAAATGGAATAAAAATAAAAAAATGATCTATTTGGAAATTAAATAAAAAAGGAAGTTGAATAAAAATGCAAGTGGAATAAAAATAAAAATGGAAAATGGAAATTAAATGAACTTGCATAAAATAGTGGTTTCCAATAGTGGTTTCTTAAAAATGGAAGTTCCAAATAGAAAAGGAATAAAAAAGGAAATTGAATAGAAATAAAAAAGGAAATTGAATAGAAAAGGAATATAAGTGGAATAAAAATAAAAATGGAAGTTGCATTTTATTTTTATTTAATTTCTATTCAACTTCCATTTTTATTCCACTTCCACTTTTATTTTCTATTCAACTTCCTTTTTCATTTAACTTCCAAATACATCGTTAAGGTATAATGGATTTTTGAATGAACTTCCATTTTTATTCAATTTTCTTTTCTATTCAACTTCCATTTTTATTCAACTTCCTTTTTTATTTTAAAAGTTCATTCAAGAAACCACTATACCTTAACGATCGTTAAGGTATAGTGGTTTCAACTTCCTTTTCTATTCAACTTTTATTCAACTTCCATTTTTAATTTTTAATTCCACTTCCTTTTCTATTCAATTTCCAAATAGATCGTTAAGGTATACTAGTTTCTTGATCACTATACCTTAACGATCCATTTAATTTCCAAATAGATGCATAAAAATAAAAATGGAAGATGCATAAAATTAAAAATGAAAGTTCATTCAAGAAAGCACTATACCTGAACGATCTATTTGGACATTAAATAAAAAAGGAAGTTGAATAGAAAAGATGGAAGATGCATAAAAATGAAAAGTGAAAGTTCATTCAAGAAACCACTATTTCTGAACGATCTATTTTATGTAACATCCATTTTTAATTTTTTAAATTCCTTTTCTATTCAACTTCCATTTTTATTTAATTTCCAAATAGATAGTTAAGGAAGTTGAATAAAAATACAAGTGGAATAAAAATAAAAATGGAAGTTCATTCAAAAATCCACTTTACCTTAACGATCCATTTGGAAATTAAATAAAAAAAGGAAGCTGAATAGAAAAGGAAATCGAATAAAAATGGAAGTTGGAAATTAAATGGAAAAGGAAATTGAATAAAAATAGAAGTGGAATAAAAATAAAAATGGAAGATGCATAAGGAAATTGAATAAAAATAGAAGTGGAATAAAAATAAAAATGGAAGCTGCATAAAATTAAAAATGGAAGTTTATTCAAGAAACCACTTCGTTTTTTATTTTATGCATCTTCCAGTTTCTTTTTTATTCAACTTCCTTTTCCATTCAACTTCCTTTTTTATTTAATTTCCAAACAGATCGTTAAAGTATAGTGGGAAGTTGAATAGAAAAGGAAATTGAATAAAAATAATAATGGAAGTTGCATAAAATTAAAAATGGAAGTTGCATAAAATTAAAAATGGATCGTTAAGGTATAGTGGTGGTTTATTGAATGAACTTCAACTTCCTTTTTTATTTAATTTCCAAATAGATCGTTAAGGTATAGTGGTTTCTTAAATAAACTTCTATTTTTAATTTTATACAACTTCCATTTTTTTTTTATTCCACTTGCATTTTTATTCAATTTCCTTTTTCATTCAACTTCCTTTTTCATTCAACTTCCTTTTTTTATTCATTTTCCATTCAACTTCCCATTTGGAAATTAAATAAAAACATTATACCTTAACGATATATTTGGAAATTAAATAAAAAAGGAAGTTGAATAGAAAAGGAAATTGAATAAAAATGGAAGTTGCATAAAAATAAAAAATGAAGTGGAATAAAAATAAAAATGGAAGTTCATTCAAAAAACCACTATAGATCATTGAATAAAAAAGGTATAGTGGTTTCATTAATGTAAAAATGGAAGTTGAATAAAATTAACGATCGTTAAGGTATAGTTGGAAATTAAATAGAAGTGGAACCACTATACCTTAACGATCTTTTCAATTTTTTATAAAAGCAAATTGAATAAAAATTAAATTAAAAATGGAAATTGAACTTCCTTTTTTATTTTTATTCCACTTGCACTTTTATTTTTATTCAATTTCCTTTTTCTATTCAACTTCCTTTTCTTTTCCTTTCTTAATTTTCAAATGAAAGTTAATCATTATACCTTATTTATAGAAAATTAAATAAGGTATAATGAAAATGGAATGGAATAGAAAAGGAATAAGAAAGGAAGTTCATTCAAGAAACCACTATTCAACTTCTATTTTCATTCAATTTTATTTTCTATTCAACTTTCATTTTCTTGAATGAACTTCCTTTTTTATTTCTATTCAACTTCATTTTTATTTTTATTTTATTCAATTCGTTAAGGAAAAAGGAAGTTGAACAATCTATTTTCTTTTCCTTTTCTATTCAACTTTCTTTTCTATTCAACTTCCTTTTTTATTCAACTTCTATTTTTTTATTCATTTTATTCAACGATCTATTTGGACATTAAATAGAAAAGGAAATTGAATAAAAAATGATATTGAATAGTGGAAGTGGAATAAAAATAAAAATGGAAGCTGCATAGAAAATGAAAAAAGGAAGTTGAATAAAAATGCAAGTGGAATAAAAATAGAAATGGAAGTTGATTCAAGAAACCACTATACCATAACGATCTATTTGGAAATTAAATAAAAAAGGAAGTTGAATAGAAAATAAAATTGAATAAAAATGCAAGTGGAATAAAAATAGAAATGGAAGTTCATTCAAGAAACCACTATACCTTAACGATCTATTTGGATTGCAAATTAAACAAAAAAGGAAGTTGAATAGAAAAGGAAATTCAAGAAACCATACCTTGACAATCTAATTTCCAAATAGATCATTAAGGTATAGTGGTTTCTTGAATGAACTTCCATTTTTAATTTTATGCAACTTCCATGTTTATAATTTGGAAATTAAATTGAAAAGGAAATTGAATAGTGGTTTATTGAATGAACTTCCATTTTAAAATGGAAATTGAAGTTGAATAGTAAAGGAAATTGAATAAAAATAGAAGTGGAATAAAAATAAAAATGGAAGTTGCATAAAATTAAAAATGGAAGTTGCATAAAAATAAAAATGGAAGTTCATTCAAGAAACAACTATACCTTAACGATCTATTTGGAAATTAAATAAAAAAGGAAGTTGAATAGAAAAGCAACTTGCATAAAAAGGAAATTGAATAAAAATGAAAGTGGAAGTTGAATAGAAAATAAAAGGGAAGTTGAATAGAAAAGGAAGTTGAATAAAAATAAAAAAGGAACAGAAAAAAAAATTAAAAATGGAAGTTCATTCAAGAAACCACTATACCTTAACAATCTATTTGGAAATTGAATAGAAAAGGAAGTTGAATAGAAATAGAAGCGGAATAAAAATTAAAAAAGGAAGCTGCATAAAATTAAATAAAAATGCAAGTGGAATAATTTTGTTAAATAAAAATAAAATTGGAAGTTGAATAGAAATAGAAGCGGAATAAAAATAAAAATGGAAGTGGAATAAAATTAAAAATGGAAGTTCATTCAAGAAACCACTATACCTGAACTTCCATTTTTATTTTTATTCCGATTTATTCAATTTCCAAATGGATCGTTAAGGTATAGTGGTTTATTGAATGAACTTCCATTTTAAATTTTATTCAACTTCCTTTTTTATTTAATGTCCAAATAGATCGTTAAGGTATAGTTGTTTCCTTTCCTATTCAACTTCCATTTTTAATTTTATGCAACTTTCATTTTTATTTTTATGCAACTTCTATTTTTATTTTTATTCAATTTTAATTTTATTCAACTTCCTTTTCTATTCAACTTCCTTTTTTATTTTATGTAACTTCTATTTTTATTTATTGAACTTCCAAATAGATCATTAAGATATAGTGGTTTCTTGAATGAATTTCTATTTTTATTCAATTTCCTTTTCTATTCAGCTTCCATTCAGCTTCCATTTTTATTTAATTTCCAAATAGATCGTTAAGGTACAGTGGTTTCTTGAATGAACTTCCATTTTTAATTTTATGCAACTTCCATTTTTAATTTTATGCAATTTCTTTTTCTATTCATCTTCTATTTTTATTTTTATTGCACTTCCTTTTTTATTTAATTTCCAAATAGAATGTTAAGGTATAATGGTTTCATGAATAAAAAGGAAGTTGAATAGAAAATTAAAAATGGAAGTTACATAAAATTAAGATCGTTAAGGTATAGTGGTGTCTTGAATAAACTTCCACTTTTATTCAACTTCATTCAATTTCCTTTTCTATAAAAATAAAAATGGAAGTTCATTCAAGAAACCACTATACCTTAACGATCTATTTGGAAATTAAATAAAAAATAGAAAATGAAATTGAATTAAAAGGAAATTGAATAAAAATAAAAGTGGAATAAAAATAAAAAGGAAGTTCATTCAAGAAACCACTATGCCTTAACGATCTTAATTTTATGCATCTTGTATTTTTATTTTTATTCTGCTTGCATTTTTATTCAATTTCCTTTTCTATTCAACTTCCACTTCCATTTTTAATTGTATGCATCTTCCATTTTTATTTTTATTCCGCTTGCATTTTTATTCAATTTTCCTATCATTTTCTATTCAACTTCCATTTTTATTTAATTTCCAAATAGATCGTTAAGGCATAGTGGTTTCCAAATAGATCGTTAAGGTATAGTGGTTTCTTGAATGAACTTCCATTTTTAATTTTATACAACATCCATTTTTATTCAACTTCCATTTAAAATAAAATAAAAATCGATCTATTTGTTTAATTTCCAAATAAAATTAAACAATTTCCTTTTCTATTTGGACATTAAATAATTCCTTTCTAAGTTAATGATCTTAAATGAACTTCCTTTTTTCCACTTCCATTTTCATAATATTTGGAACTTCAATTTTCAATTTCCTTTTCTATTCAACTTCCTTTTTTATTTAATAAAAAAGAAAGTTGAATAGGAAAGGAAGTTGAATAACAAAGAAGTGGAAACCACTATACCTTAACGATCGTTAAGGTAAAGTGGTTTCTTGAAAGGAAGTTGATTTTATTCAATTTCCAAATAGAAAATAGATCGCTAAGGTATAGTGGTTTTAATTTCCAAATAGATCTATTTGAATAGAAAAGGAAATTAAAAGGAAGTTGCATAAAATCAATTTAATAGATGAACAAGACACCAGTATTTCATTTTAATGAAACCCCTATACCTAATCTGTTTGGAAGTTGAATAGAAATGGAAATTGAATAAAAATGTTATTCAATTTATGCAAGTTCCACTTTTAATTTTATTCAACTTCTTTTTTTTATTCAATTTCTATTTTTTAATAAAAAGGAAGTTGAATAGAAAATAGAAATTGAATAAAAAAGAAAGTTGAATAAAAATAAAAGTGGAAGTTGCATAAATAGAAAAGGAAGTTAATTTTATTCAATTTCCAAATAGAAAATAAAAGTGGAAGTTGAATAAAAATAGAAGTTCATTATTTTTATTCCACTTCCATTTTTAATTTTATTCAATTTCATTTTCCATAGAACTTCCATTTTATTCAACTTCCACTTTTATTTTTATGCAAGTTCATTTTTATTTGGTTTTTAAAAAATGAAAAGGAAGTTGAATGAATTGCATTTCCATTTTCCATTCAATTTCCAAATAGATCGCTAAGGTATAGCGGTTTTTTGAATGAACTTCCATTTTTATTTTTATTCAACTTCTATTTTTATTCAATATAGTGGAAACCACTATACCTTGATGATCTTAAAAATGAATAAAATAGAAGTGGAATAAATTCAAAAATGGAAGTTCATTCAAGTTCCTTTTCCACTTCTATTTTTATTCAAAATAAAAATAGAAGTTCATTCGAATAGAACTTCCATATTTAGTTTTATGCAATTTCCTTTTCTATTCCACTTATATTTTTATTCAATTTCCTTTTGTATTCAACTTCCTTTTTTTTAAAATTAAAAAAAATGGAATAAAAATAAAAATGAAAGTGGAATAAAAATAAAAGTGGAAGTTGCATAAAATTAAAAATGGAAAGTTCATTCAAGAAACCACTATACCTGAAAAAGAAACCACTTTTATTTCTATTTTATTCAATTTCCAATCTAAAAAGAAAAATGAACTTCCATTTTTATTTTTATTCTATTTGTGTAACGCCCTCAAAATAAACCAATAATATATAACATTAACATGCATCGTTATAAGAAAACAAAACATTATTCCATTCATCAGAATAATCATATTAAAAGACATTACATGTAATAACGAAAGTAAAAGCCCTACGGGCTTACATCTTTCCAAGCCAACACTTGGACACAAAAGTCTGAGTACTAACTCAATTACACATTAAGCCCTTGGCTTGAGTTTACATGTAATATCAAATAAAACAAAATAACAACTAATCTAAACAGAGTCTTCAACTCCAAATCCTTCCAAGCTAAGTCCTTAGAGGTAGCATATCACCTGGACCTGAAAATGATGTTCCCGTATAGGGTGAGCCACAGCCCAGTAGAAATATACTAAACCAAATATAAGAATTGACTAAAGCAATAGCATTCGATAGATGATTAACACAAAATAATCAAATACATCACTATACAGTTTCATGACACTAATGTCCATGACATGTTCACTTTCTGTTATTATTCAACTTTCCAATTATACAGACATGGCTCAGAACCTGGCCAAACTACAAAAGGAGACTACATCTCACATTAACATTACTTCCAATATCAACAACTCAAATGAGACCAAAGCTCATACTGAAACACTTCCATAAATCAATAAGTACACATATTTGCTGTACTAATGGAGTCCATCCCCTTTCTCCTCCTAAACAGGTTTGAGAGTCCATCCCCTATCTTCCCTCAAACCATGGAGTACATCCCCTATCTTCCCTCAAACCATGGAGTACATCCCCTATCTCCTCTCAAACAATATGCATATACAATGTATTAAACACTTGTCATACACAATATCCAATCAATACACGTATTTACTGTATTAATTCAACCGTCATATTCAATGACTCAATCAATGTGATTAGTTTCAGTTTTCCCTAATCAACATGCAATGTGTACAACAATCACGACTATCCTCCACCGATAGCCCAAAATAGATATTTCTAAACAAGAAATAAATGTATCAGCAAATATAATCTCAACATTTCCATAGGTGAGTGATTAAATTATCCAACTATACCATTTAATCTCATAACTTCTCAATTTCATGAATTAAACCAAATTTCACATTTTTCCCAAAATTAATTATACGAATTAATTTTATTACAACAATTAGGGCTTTTTAAATTATAAATCGAACCGTAGCTTTTTCCTAAAATTACCAAACAACACCAACATATCAAAATGACCAAAACTTAGGACAAAACCTATAATATGGAGTAGGAAATCCCTACCTCGAAGTGAAGAACTCAAATGGAGATGATGGAGATGATGACCCAAAATCCAAAGTGCTCCAAACCGCCAAACTCTCAGATTAAAAGGAAGCCCTCGCGACCCTCTACCTTTTTAATAAAGAACCTAGGGTAGAAACACCCTAAAAATAGATGAAACCTAAGAGAGAAGGTGTGTGGAGGGAGAGAGAACACGGACCTAGGGTTTTGAAATCAAAAAGAGGATGAAAAAGTGTATTTTTCCCGCTGCTATGTATTTATATTAAATAGGCTCGCTCGAGCGACCAGACACAAGAAAGCTCGCTCGAGCGAAGAAAGTCTCGCTCGAGCCAAAAACTCGAAGCTTCAGGTCTGCAACCCAGAAGCTCGCTCGAGCGACAGAATGCTCGCTCGAGCGAAGAACTCAAAAACATACACCTCGCTCGCTCGAGCGAAGGAAAGCTCACTCGAGCCAAGAAACATAGCTCTCAAGTCTATACCTAGACGCAGTCGCTCGCTCGAGCGAAGAAACCCTAGCTCGAGCGACAGACCAAAAACAAAGAGCTCGCTCGAGCGAAGAACTGCTCGCTCAAGTGAAGGGTCAAAATTCTAGGCAGCAACCCTTTGCTCCCAAACACTCCCAACCTGTAACAAACCTGCCCAATGCATCCCACAACTCAGAAATAAGAAATTAAAGGATGACAACAACAATTATATAACAACAGGATCCACGGAACCTAAGTTCGGATACAACAACCAAATAAGAAAAGACCGGGGTCGCTATAACCTCCCCCCCTTAAAGAATTTCGTCCCCGAAATTATGCATGAGTTTTCAAAAACAGGTTTTTCTCAATTTCCAACAATATGACATTTCAATAATTAACAACCTGACCCAAACCGGTCATTCCATCTCTTACCAAGAGGCATCTCACAATATGTAAAACAACATATATTTCAACTTGCATTATCAACATGCATTTCTTTCCAATTCAACAATTATCAATCTATAAGATTCACCATTTCGTATCATGTTCAATGTTCATGATACATTTCCAATTATACAATATATTCAACATATGCAATGTTCCATTAAACTTCCATTTTGAGGCAAGTTTCAAAATTCTTCCATTAAACCAAAACATTAATCATGTTTCCCAACCTAAGTTATATTCAATACACTTAAGGTTCAATATTACAACGAAATAAACAACATATGCTCAAGCATCTACAAACAGATTCGGGTATTTCTCTCGGACCTCCAACTCACGTTCCCAAGTGGCTTCCTCCACTCCATGATGTTTCCACAAAAATTTTACCGAAGGGATGGTCTTACCTCGCAAAACTTGATCCCGCCTATCCAAGACCCAAACCGGTCTCTCCTCATACGAGACATCCTCGTCAACCTCTAAGTCGGTCTAATCCAACACATGTGATGGATCCGGCTCATACTTCCGAAGCATACTCACGTGAAACACATCATGAACTCCGGATAACTGCGGTGGTAAAGCTAAATGATAGGCAGCCTCGCCAATCCTCTCAAGGATCTCAAAAGGGCCAATAAACCGAGGGGACAACTTCCCGCCCTTTCCAAACCTCATCAATCCCCGCCTAGGTGATATCTTCAGAAAGACATGATCACCCACCTCAAATACCAAAGGTCTCCTCCTACGGTCGGCATACGATTTCTGACGACTCTGGGTTGTAACAAGCCTCCTACGGATAAGCTCAACTTTCTCCATCGTTTCCTTTACCAACTCTGGGCCCAACAAAGGTGCATCACCCACCTTGGCCCAACAAACTGGAGACCTACACGGTCGGCCATACAAGGCCTCAAATGGTGCCATACCGATACTAGACTGAAAACTGTTGTTGTAGGCGAACTCCACCAAAGGCAAGTGCCTCTCCCACGACCCACTAAAGTCAAGAACACAACGCCGAAGCATATCCTCAAGGATCTGAATAGTACGCTTGGACTGCCCGTCAGTCTGAGGATGATAAGCCATGCTAAAGGTCAACGTAGTGCCTAAGGCACTCTGCCACAATCTAGCAGTAAAACGAGGATCTCTATCAGAGACGATCATCACTAGGACCCCGTGCAACCTCACTATGTCCTGAATATACAAGTCGGCAAGATGACCTACCGAATCTGTAACGCGCATAGGAATGAAGTGCGCCGACTTAGTCAACCGGTCTACAATCACCCAAATAGCATCACTACCCCGCTGAGTCCTCGGAAGACCTACAACGAAGTCCATAGTGACATGCTCCCACTTCCACTTGGCAATAGGCAAGGGCTGTAACAAACCCGCTGGCCTCTGATGTTTGGCCTTCACTTGCTGACAAGTAAGGCACTTAGACACGAAAGTTGCCACATCTCTCTTCATACCCCGCCACCAAAACTGGCGACCCAAATCCCGATACATCTTAGTGCCTCCAGGATGCACCACAAGGTGTGAATGGTGAAACTCTCGGAGTACCTCCTCTCAGCAAGACTCTGGCACAAACAAACGATCTCGGTATCTCACACTCAGGTCGGAATACACCGTCAAACCCTTCTCAACCTTTCCACTGGAGATCTTCTCTCGGAGGGAATCTACCTCAAGGTCACCTCTCTGCGCCTCTAACACTTGAGTCACAAGTGTAGGCTGCGCAATAACAGAAAAAAAGGCCGCAGCCTCAACGGATTCGCCCAGAAGCAAATCAAACTCCCCAAGTGCACCCAACATCTCCCATTCCCAGATGGCTATACTAGCTACGTCACCAACAGATTTCTTGCTAAGGGCATCGGCCACCACATTGGCCTTCCCCGGATGATAATGCAACTCGAAGTCATAATCCTCAATGAACTCCATCCACCTCCTCTGCCTCAAGTTCAAGTCTTTCTGTGTAAACAGATATTTCAGACTCTTATGATCCGAGAACACCTCGAATCTCTCGCCATAAAGGTAATGCCTCCAATTCTTCAAGGCAAAGATCGCAGCTGCTAACCCTAGGTCATGTGTAGGGTAATTCTTCTCATGTATTTTCAACTGACATGAGCCATAGGCAACCATTTTTCCCTCTTGCATCAACACACAACCCAAACCCTCTCGTGAGGCATCACAATAGACTGCATAACCCAACCCTCTCTCTGGAATAATCAAGACTGGAGCAGTGGTTAATCTAACCTTCAACGCCTGAAACGACTTTTCACAAGTCTCACTCCATACAAATTTGACTCCCTTCCGAGTCAAACTAGTCAATGGTGAAGCTAACCTGGAGAAATCCTTCACAAATCGGCGGTAGTACCCAGCTAATCTCAGAAAACTGCGGATCTCAAACACACTCTTAGGCTGTGCCCAATCTTGCACTGCCTCTATCTTGGATGTATCAACAGACACCCCTTCCCCGGAAACTACATGGCCTAAGAACTTCACCTCCTCTAGCCAGAACTCACATTTCCCAAACTTAGCATAAAGCTTATGGGCTCTAAGTAACTCAAGCACCACTCTCAAGTGTTCCTCATGCTCCTCCTCTGAAGGTGAATAAATCAGAATGTCGTCCACGAAAACGACTACAAAACGATCTAAGAATTCCCGAAAGATCCGGTTCATCAAGTCCATAAACACTGCCAGTGCATTGGTGAGCCCAAATAGCATCACCAGAAACTCATAGTGGCCATACTGCGTACAGAATGCCGTCTTCGGAATATCCTCCTCCCTGACTCTCAACTGGTGGTAACTCGATCTCAAATCTATCTTAGAGAAACAACGGGAACCCTTCAACTGATCGAATAGATCATCTATACGAGGCATAGGGTACTTATTCTTGACCGTAGCCCGATTCAATTTCCGATAATCGATACAAAGTCTCAAAGCACCACCTTTCTTCTTAGCAAAGAGGGCCGGTGCTCCCCACGGCGAAACACTAGGACGTATATAGCCCTTATCTAGCAACTCCTGGAGTTAGATCTTCAACTCAACTAACTCGGCTGGGGCAAAATGATACGGTGCCATAGAAATCGGCGCCGTGCCGGGCACTAAATCGATGGAGAACTCAATCTCTCGGTGAGGTGGCAAACTAATGAGATCCTCGGGAAAGACGTCCGAGTACTCACAAACCACTCTCGGCAACACAGTCTAGGTCTCATCACACTCACTACTCATAAGGCTAGCAAGAAGACCACTCAACTCACTCCGCCCTCCCGGATCATACACCGGTGGCAAAACACTACCAACCCGATCCCCCAAGAAATGAAAACAATCCTCGCTCAAGGTACATACTGTGACCCTCTAGCGGTAACAATCAATAACTGCCCGGTATGACGATAACCAGTCCATACCCAAAATAACATCAAATCCCGACATGGGCATAACTACAAAAGGAAACGGAAGCCGACGACCAGCGACCTCTATATCACAACCTCTACAACCGTGTTTCAAAATCAACTCACCCCCAACAGGTGATATTACACATATAGGAGATGCTAATTGTGCCAACTCCAATCCCAGAACAGCTGCAAATGCAGCAGATATAAAAGAATGAGATGCTCCCGTATCAATCAACACATTAGCAATCGAGTTGCAAAACAAGAAGGTACCTCTCATAACAGATGGAGCCGGTACAAGATCCTGCGCGGTAACAGCATACACGTGCCCAGACGGTCTCTGATCTACCTGCTCACCCCTAGGAGCATAAGACTGCTGCACAGACTGGGACGATGAAGCCCCCTGATTGGCCCTCGAGGCCTGAACTGACTGAGCTGGCTGATGACTCTGAGTCTGCCTCAAACCAGATGCACCAGATATGCCACTCAATTGCGGGCAAAACCTCTTCAGGTGCCCTGCCTGACCACACTGCTAACACGAGAGCGGCTGACCTCTACCCTGACTCTGGCTCTAAAGTCGAGCCGAAGATGACGCTGCTCTCTGTACTCCTCCCTTCTGCGGGCAAACTGGAGACTTGTGGCCCAACTGGCCACACTTAAAACAGGTAATGTCTCCCTGACTGCCTTTCCCAGAACCTGCACTCGGCACTGGAAAGGTCGATCTAGTAAAGCTACTCTGAGACTGCTGAGGGTTAAAACCTCTCTGTCTCCTGCCATCATTCTGGCCATCCTGACCCCTCTTGGAGCCTTTCTGTCCCTCCTCCTCCTCCTGCATCATGATCTCCATATGGGCTGCAGCATCAACCAAACACCCATAATCTCGAATCATAGTCCCTCCAACTCTCAGCTTGAGGCCGCGCCTCAACTTCTTCTCGAACTCTATACAATGGCATTCCTCAGATGCCACCAACTAAGGTGCAAATCTGGATAAACTAGTAAATGCAGCCTCAAACTCGGCCACTGAAGAACTCAGCTACTTAAGCTGGTAGAACTGATCCCTCAACCTCTCCTTAACAGCTGGAGACAAGAACTTCTCCTGGAAAGCATCTACAAAAGCCTCCCAAGTCCCTCCTATACGGCCTTTCGTGAACTTCCACCACTGACCCGCATCCCCCTTCAGCTAGAAAGATGCCAAGGTCACTTTCAACACCTCGTCTTCGATGCCAAGCATCTCAAACGTCTTCGTTGTCTGTTCGAGCCATTCATCCGCCTTAAGTGGCTCTTTTGGATCACCCACAAATTCATCCGGGTTGGACCGGAAGAACTCCCTATTCGGAAAAGAAGGTCCAGTATCTGCAACATGAACCTGGGCTTGATTCTCAGCTCTGAGAATGCCCACTGACTCCCTGAATGCCCCTGATATCTCTCGGGCCAAGGCGCCCATAGCCTACTGGCCTACTGGCTCGGCCACATTGGCCTGGCTAACTCCCTCCTGCTGCTCCGGAATCTCCTCCGGCATAGGCATCTCCTGCCTACCACGCCTACCTCGCCTACCACGTTCTTGCCCTGACATCCTAATAAAGGTAACAAAGACGTTAGCACTCTAATAAATGTGCCAAAACTATAACACTCGCGTCCTAATGCAGTGGACAACAATAATTCATTCCACGTAAGCACATAATCACATAAGCACCTACGAATTTCATTCCTGGATAATGACAGTCCCAAGACGTTACTAAAGTTCCGGTTGGAAACAACATTGATCAAGTGCCTTTCCAACAAGACTTCCAGAAACTCAAGGGTCCAATCAACATCCTAGAAACTACATTCCATACCCACATAGTCACATAAGCATCTTATCACATAAGCATATAACAGTACATCAAAGTCTCTATCAAGCGAGACGAACCCATTGTGATACTAATCACTTCCCACGTACCCAAAGTATTCAAACCCGGTACGCTCTGATACCAAGTTGTAACGCCCTCAAAATAAACCCATAATATATAACATTAACATGCATCATTATAAGAAAACAAAACATTATTCCATTCATCAGAGTAATCATATTAAAAGACATTACATGTAATCATATTCCATTCAATACAATGGAAACCACTATACCTTGATGATCTTAAAAATGAATAAAATAGAAGTGGAATAAATTCAAAAATGGAAGTTCATTCAAGTTCCTTTTCCACTTCTATTTTTATTCAAAATAAAAATAGAAGTTCATTCAAATAGAACTTCCATATTTAGTTTTATGCAATTTCCTTTTCTATTCCACTTCTATTTTTATTCAATTTCCTTTTGTATTCAACTTTCTTTTTTTTTTAAATTAAAAAAATGGAATAAAAATAAAAATGGAAGGGGAATAAAAATAAAAGTGGAAGTTGCATAAAATTAAAAATGGAAAGTTCATTCAAGAAACTACTATACCTGAAAAAGAAACCACTTTTATTTCTATTTTATTCAATTTCCAATCTAAAAATAAAAATGAACTTCCATTTTTATTTTTATTCTATTTGGGTAACGCCCTCAAAATAAACCCATAATATATAACATTAACATGCATCATTATAAGAAAACAAAACATTATTCCATTCATCAGAGTAATCATATTAAAAGACATTACATGTAATCATATTCCATTCAATACAGTGGAAACCACTATACCTTGATGATCTTAAAAATGAATAAAATAGAAGTGGAATAAATTCAAAAATGGAAGTTCATTCAAGTTCCTTTTCCACTTCTATTTTTATTCAAAATAAAAATAGAAGTTCATTCAAATAGAACTTCCATATTTAGTTTTATGCAATTTCCTTTTCTATTCCACTTCTATTTTTATTCAATTTCCTTTTGTATTCAACTTTCTTTTTTTTTTTAAATTAAAAAAATGGAATAAAAATAAAAATGGAAGGGGAATAAAAATAAAAGTGGAAGTTGCATAAAATTAAAAATGGAAAGTTCATTCAAGAAACCACTATACCTGAAAAAGAAACCACTTTTATTTCTATTTTATTCAATTTCCAATCTAAAAATAAAAATGAACTTCCATTTTTATTTTTATTCTATTTGGGTAACGCCCTCAAAATAAACCCATAATATATAACATTAACATGCATCATTATAAGAAAACAAAACATTATTCCATTCATCAGAGTAATCATATTAAAAGACATTACATGTAATCATATTCCATTCAATACAGTGGAAACCACTATACCTTGATGATCTTAAAAATGAATAAAATAGAAGTGGAATAAATTCAAAAATGGAAGTTCATTCAAGTTCCTTTTCCACTTCTATTTTTATTCAAAATAAAAATAGAAGTTCATTCAAATAGAACTTCCATATTTAGTTTTATGCAATTTCCTTTTCTATTCCACTTCTATTTTTATTCAATTTCCTTTTGTATTCAACTTTCTTTTTTTTTTAAATTAAAAAAATGGAATAAAAATAAAAATGGAAGGGGAATAAAAATAAAAGTGGAAGTTGCATAAAATTAAAAATGGAAAGTTCATTCAAGAAACCAATATACCTGAAAAAGAAACCACTTTTATTTCTATTTTATTCAATTTCCAATCTAAAAATAAAAATGAACTTCCATTTTTATTTTTATTCTATTTGGGTAACGCCCTCAAAATAAACCCATAATATATAACATTAACATTCATCATTATAAGAAAACAAAACATTATTCCATTCATCAGAGTAATCATATTAAAAGACATTACATGTAATCATATTCCATTCAATACAGTGGAAACCACTATACCTTGATGATCTTAAAAATGAATAAAATAGAAGTGGAATAAATTCAAAAATGGAAGTTCATTCAAGTTCCTTTTCCACTTCTATTTTTATTCAAAATAAAAATAGAAGTTCATTCAAATAGAACTTCCATATTTAGTTTTATGCAATTTCCTTTTCTATTCCACTTCTATTTTTATTCAATTTCCTTTTGTATTCAACTTTCTTTTTTTTTTTAAATTAAAAAAATGGAATAAAAATAAAAATGGAAGGGGAATAAAAATAAAAGTGGAAGTTGCATAAAATTAAAAATGGAAAGTTCATTCAAGAAACCACTATACCTGAAAAAGAAACCACTTTTATTTCTATTTTATTCAATTTCCAATCTAAAAATAAAAATGAACTTCCATTTTTATTTTTATTCTATTTGGGTAACGCCCTCAAAATAAACCCATAATATATAACATTAACATGCATCATTATAAGAAAACAAAACATTATTCCATTCATCAGAGTAATCATATTAAAAGACATTACATGTAATCATATTCCATTCAATACAGTGGAAACCACTATACCTTGATGATCTTAAAAATGAATAAAATAGAAGTGGAATAAATTCAAAAATGGAAGTTCATTCAAGTTCCTTTTCCACTTCTATTTTTATTCAAAATAAAAATAGAAGTTCATTCAAATAGAACTTCCATATTTAGTTTTATGCAATTTCCTTTTCTATTCCACTTCTATTTTTATTCAATTTCCTTTTGTATTCAACTTTCTTTTTTTTTTTTAAATTAAAAAAATGGAATAAAAATAAAAATGGAAGGGGAATAAAAATAAAAGTGGAAGTTGCATAAAATTAAAAATGGAAAGTTCATTCAAGAAACCACTATACCTGAAAAAGAAACCACTTTTATTTCTATTTTATTCAATTTCCAATCTAAAAATAAAAATGAACTTCCATTTTTATTTTTATTCTATTTGGGTAACGCCCTCAAAATAAACCCATAATATATAACATTAACATGCATCATTATAAGAAAACAAAACATTATTCCATTCATCAGAGTAATCATATTAAAAGACATTACATGTAATCATATTCCATTGAATACAGTGGAAACCACTATACCTTGATGATCTTAAAAATGAATAAAATAGAAGTGGAATAAATTCAAAAATGGAAGTTCATTCAAGTTCCTTTTCCACTTCTATTTTTATTCAAAATAAAAATAGAAGTTCATTCAAATAGAACTTCCATATTTAGTTTTATGCAATTTCCTTTTCTATTCCACTTCTATTTTTATTCAATTTCCTTTTGTATTCAACTTTCTTTTTTTTTAAATTAAAAAAATGGAATAAAAATAAAAATGGAAGGGGAATAAAAATAAAAGTGGAAGTTGCATAAAATTAAAAATGGAAAGTTCATTCAAGAAACCACTATACCTGAAAAAGAAACCACTTTTATTTCTATTTTATTCAATTTCCAATCTAAAAATAAAAATGAACTTCCATTTTTATTTTTATTCTATTTGGGTAACGCCCTCAAAATAAACCCATAATATATAACATTAACATTCATCATTATAAGAAAACAAAACATTATTCCATTCATCAGAGTAATCATATTAAAAGACATTACATGTAATCATATTCCATTCAATACAGTGGAAACCACTATACCTTGATGATCTTAAAAATGAATAAAATAGAAGTGGAATAAATTCAAAAATGGAAGTTCATTCAAGTTCCTTTTCCACTTCTATTTTTATTCAAAATAAAAATAGAAGTTCATTCAAATAGAACTTCCATATTTAGTTTTATGCAATTTCCTTTTCTATTCCACTTCTATTTTTATTCAATTTCCTTTTGTATTCAACTTTCTTTTTTTTTTAAATTAAAAAAATGGAATAAAAATAAAAATGGAAGGGGAATAAAAATAAAAGTGGAAGTTGCATAAAATTAAAAATGGAAAGTTCAATCAAGAAACCACTATACCTGAAAAAGAAACCACTTTTATTTCTATTTTATTCAATTTCCAATCTAAAAATAAAAATGAACTTCCATTTTTATTTTTATTCTATTTGTGTAACGCCCTCAAAATAAACCCATAATATATAACATTAACATGCATCATTATAAGAAAACAAAACATTATTCCATTCATCAGAGTAATCATATTAAAAGCCATTACATGTAATAACGAAAGTAAATGCCTTACGGGTTTACATCTTTCCAAGCCAACACTTGGACACAAAAGTCTGAGTACTAACTCAATTACACATTAAGCCCTTGGTTTGAGTTTACATGTAATATCAAATAAAACAAAATAACAACTAATCTAAACAGAGTCTTCAACTCCAAATCCTTCCAAGCTAAGTCCTTGGAGGTAGCATATCACCTGGACTTTAAAATGATGTTCCTGTATAGGGTGAGCCACAGCCCAGTAGAAATATACTAAACCAAATATAAGAATTGACTAAAGCAATAGCATTCGATAGATGGTTAACACAAAATAATCAAATACATCACTATACAGTTTCATGACACTAATGTCCATGACATGTTTTACTTTCCGTTATTATTCAACTTTCCAATTATACAGACATGGCTCAGAACCTGGCCAAACTACAAAAGGAGACTACATCTCACATTAACATTACTTCCAATATCAACAACTCAAATGAGACCAAAGCTCATACTGAAACACTTCCATAAATCAATAAGTACACATATTTGCTGTACTAATGGAGTCCATCCCCTTTCTCCTCCTAAACAGGTTTGAGAGTCCATCCCCTATCTTCCCTCAAACCATGGAGTACATCCCCTATCTCCTCCCAAACAATATGCATATACAATGTATTAAACACTTGTCATACACAATATCCAATCAATACACGTATTTACTGTATTAATTCAACCGTCATATTCAATGACTCAATCAATGTGATTAGTTTCAGTTTTCCCTAATCAACATGCAATGTGTACAACAATCACGACTATCCTCCACCGATAGCCCAAAACAGATATTTCTAAACAAGAAATAAATGTATCAACAAATATAATCTCAACATTTCCATAGGTGAGTGATTAAATTATCCAACTATACCATTTAATCTCATAACTTCTCAATTTCATGAATTAAACCAAATTTCACATTTTTCCCAAAATTAATTATACGAATTAATTTTATTACAACAATTAGGGCTTTTTAAATTATAAATCGAACCCTAGCTTTTTCCCAAAATTACCAAACAACACCAACATATCAAAATGACCAAAACTTAGGACAAAACCTATAATATGGAGTAGGAAAGCCCTACCTCGAAGTGAAGAACTCAAATGGAGATGATGGAGATGATGACCCAAAATCCAAAGTGCTCCAAACTGCCAAACTCTCAGATTAAAAGGAAGCCCTCGCGACCCTCTACCTTTTTAATAAAGAACCTAGGGTAGAAACACCCTAAAAATAGATGAAACCTAAGAGAGAAGGTGTGTGGAGGGAGAGAGAACACGGACCTAGGGTTTTGAAATAAAAAAGAGGATGAAAAAGTGTATTTTTCCCCGCTGCTATGTATTTATATTAAACAGGCTCGCTCGAGCGAAGGATTGGTCACTCGAGCGACCAGACACAAGAAAGCTCGCTCGAGCGAAGAAAGTCTTGCTCGAGCCAAAAACTCGAAGCTTCAGGTCGGCAACCCAGAAGCTCGCTCGAGCGACAGAATGCTCGCTCGAGCGAAGAACTCGAAAACATACACCTCGCTCGCTCGAGCGAAGGAAAGCTCGCTCGAGCCAAGAAACACAGCTCTCAGGTCTATACCTAGATGCAGTCGCTCGCTCGAGCGAAGAAACCCTGGCTCGAGCGACAGACCAAAAACAGAGAGCTCGCTCGAGTGAAGAACTGCTCGCTCGAGCGAAGGGTCAAAATTCTGGGCAGCAACCCTTTGCTCCCAAACGCTCCCAACCTGTAACAAACCTGCCCAATGCATCCCATAACTCAGAAATAAGAAATTAAAGGACAACAACAACAATTATATAACAACAGGATCCACGGAACCTAAGTCCGGATACAACAACCAAATGGGAAAAGGACAAGGTCGCTATAATTCCGCTTATATTTTTATTCAATTTCCTTTTCTATTCAACTGAATAAAAAATGAAATTGAATAAAAATTAAAGTTGAATAAAGGTATAGTGGTTTTCAATTTCATTTTCCATTCAACTTCCTTTTTTATTTAATTTCCAAATAGAAATTTAATGTTCATTCAAGAAACCACTATACCTTAACGACCTATTTGGAAATTAAATAAAAAAGGAAGTTGTATAGAAAAGGAAATAAAATAAAAATAAAAGTTGAATAAAAATAAAAATGGAAGTTGCATAAAATTAAAAATGCAAGATGCATAAAATTAAAAATGGAAGTTCATTCAAGAAACCACTATACCTTAACGATCCATTTGGAAATTAAATAAAAAAGGAAGTTGAATGGAAAATGAAATTGAATAAAAATAAAAGTGGAAGTTGCATAAAAATAAAAATGGAAGTTGCATAAAATTAAAAATGGAAGTTCATTCAATAAACCACTATACCATAACGATCTATTTGGAAATTAAACAAAAAAGGAAGTTGAATGGAAAATGAAATTGAATGAAAAGAAAATTGAATAAAAATAGAAGCGGAATAAAAATAAAAATGGAAGTTGCATAAAATTAAAATGGAAGTTCATTCAAGAAACCACTATACCTTAACGATCTATTTGGAAAATGGAAGTTCATTCAAGAAACAACTTCCACTTTTATTTCTATTCAACTTCCTTTTCTATTCAACTTCCTTTTTTGTTTAATTTCCAAATAGATCGTTAAGATATAGTGGTTTCATTTTCTATTCAACTTCCTTTTTTATTTAATTTCCTTAACGATCTGTTTGGAAATTAATAGAAAAGGAAGCTGAATAGAAAAGGAAATTGAATAAAAATAAAAATGGAAGTTGCATAAAATTAAAAATGGAATTTCATTCCAAATAGATCGTTATGGTATAGTGGTTACTTCAACTTCCTTTTTATTCGATTTCCTTTTCTATTCAACTTCCTTTTTATTTAATCTTTTTTATTTAATTTTATGCAGCTTCCATTCAAATAGATCATTAAGGTATAGTGGTTTCTTGAATGAACTTCTAAATGAACTTCCGTTTCTATTTGGAAATTAAATAAAAAAGGAAGTTGAATAGAAAAGGAAATTGAATAAAAATAAAAGTGGAATAAAATTAAAATGGTTTCTTGAATGAACTTCCATTTTTAATTAATTTTATGCAACTTCCATGCTTATTTTTATTCCACTTGCATTTTTATTTAATAAAAAAGGAAATGAAATAAAAAAATAAAAATGGAAGATGAATAAAATAGATCATTAAGGTATAGTGGTTTTATTCCTTTTCTATTCAACTTCTTTTTTTATTTAATTTCCTTTTCTATTCCACTTGCATTTTTATTTAATTTCCTTTTCCATTCAACTTCCTTTTTTGTTTAATTTCCAAATAGATCGTTATGGTATAGTGGTTTTTTTAATGAACTTTCATTTTCAATTTTATGCATAGTGGTTTCTTGAATGAACTTCCATTTTTAACTTTATGCAGCTTCCACTTTTATTTTTATTCAACTTTTATTTTTAGTCAAAAATAGAAGTTCATTTTCAATTTTATGGAACTTCTATTTTTATTTTTATTCAATTTCCTTTTCTATTCAGCTTCCATTTTTATTCATTTTCCTTTTCTATTCAGCTTCATTTTTCATTTAATTTCCAAATAGATCGTTAAGGTATAGTGGTTTCTTGAATGAACTTCCTTTTTTATAAATTTCCAAATAGGTCGTTAAGGTATAGTGGTTTATTGAATGAATTTCCTTTTCTATTCAACTTCCTTTTTTATTCAATTTCCTTTTCTATTCATCTGCCTTTTTTGTTCAATTTCCAAATAGATCGTTCAGGTATAGTGGTTTCTTGAATGAACTTCCATTTTTATTTTATGCAACTTGCATTTTTATTTTTATTCCACTCGCATTTTTATTCAATTTCCTTTTCTATTCAACTTCCTTTTTTATTTAATTTCCAAATAGATCGTTAAGGTATAGTGGTTTCTTGAATGAACTTCAATTTTTAATTTTATTTCAATAGAAAATGGAAATTGAATGGAAAAGGAAGTTGAATAAAAATAAAAATGGAAGTTGCATAAAATTAAAAATAGAAGTTCATTCAAGAAACCACCACTATACCTGAACGAAATTAAATAAAAATGGAAGCTGAATGGAAAAGGAAATTGAAACCACTATACCTTAACGATCTATTTGGAAATTAAATAAAAAAGGAAGTTGAATAAATAAAAAAGGAAGTTAAATAAAAAAGGAAGTTGAATAGAAAAGGAAGTTAATTTTATGCAACTTCCATTTTTATTTTTATTTCACTTCCATTTTTTATTCAACTTCCTTTTCTATTTAACTTCCTTTTTTATTTAATTTCCAAATAGATCGTTAAGGTATGGAAATAGATCGTTAAGGAAATTGAATAAAACCACTATACCTGAACGATCTATTTGGAAATTAAATAAAAATGGAAGTTGAATAGAAAAGGAAATTGAATAAAAAAGGAATTTGAATGGAAAATGAAATTAAATAAAAAAGGAAGTTGAATGAAAAAGGAAATTGAATAAAAATAAAAGTGGAATAAAATTAAAAATAAAAGTTGCATAAAATTAAAAATGGAAGTTCATTCAAGAAACCACTATACCTTAACGATCTATTTGGAAATTAAACAAAAAGGAAGTTCATTCAAGAAACCACTATACCATAACGTTCTATTAGGAAATTAAATAAAAAAAGGAAATTGAATAGAAAAGGAAGTGGTTTATTGAATGAACTTCCATTTTTATTTAATTTCATTTTCTATTCAACTTCCTTTTTTATTTAATTTCCAAATGGATCGTTAAGGTATAGTGGTTTCTTGAATGAACTTCCATTTTTAATTTTATGCAACTTCCATTTTTATTTTATTTCCAAATAGATCGTTAAGGTAGAGTGGTTTCTTGAATGAACTTCCATTTTTTATTTTTTTCAACTTCCTTTTCTATTTAACTTCCTTTTTTATTTAATTTCCAAATAGATCATTATGGTATAGTGGTCAATTTCCTTTTCTATTCAACTTCCTTTTTTATTTAATTTCCAAATCAAGAAACCACTATACCTTAACGATCCATTTTGAAATTAAATAGAAAAGGAAGTTGAATGGAACTTCCATTTTTAATTTTATTCCACTTGCATTTTTATTCAATTTCCTTTTCTATTCAACTTGTTTTTTTATTTAATTTCCAAATGGATCGTTAAGGTATTGTGGTTTCTTGATTTGGAAATTAAATAAAAAAGGAAGTTGAATAGAAAAGGAAATTGAAAAAAAAATAGAAACTGAATAAAAATAAAAATGAAAGTTGCATAAAATTAAAAATGGAAGTTCATTAAAGAAAACCATACCTTAACGATCCATTTGGAAATTAAACAAAAAATGAAGTTGAATAAAAATAAAAATTGAATAAAAATGATCGTTAAGAAAATAGTTGGTTTCTTGAATGAACTTCCATTTTTATTTTTATTCCGCTTCCATTTTTATTATTCCACTTGCATTTTTATTTAATTTTATGCAACTTCTATTTTTATTTTTATTCAACTTCCTTTTCTATTTAATTTCCTTTTATATTCAACTTCTTTTTTTATTTAATGTCCAAATAGATCGTTCAGGTATAGTGGTTTCTTGAATGAACTTTCATTTTTAATTTTATGTAGCTTCCATTTTTATTTTTATTCAACTTTAATTTTATGCAACTTTCATTTTTATTTAATATCCAAACAGAACGTTAAGGTATAGTGGTTTCTTGAATGAACTTCCTTTTTCAATTCCCAAAATAGATCGTTAAGGCATAGTGGTGTCTTGAATAAAAATGAAAAGGTATAGTGGTTTCTTGAATGAACTTCCATTATTTTATTTCCAAATAATCGTTCAGGTATAGTGCTTTCTTGAATGAACTTCCATATTTAATTTTATGCAACTTCCATTTTTATTTTTATTTCACTTCCTTTTTTATTTAAAAGGAAGTTGAATAGAAAAGGAAATTGAAAAGTTTAATTTTATTCAACTTCCATTTTTATTTTTATGCAACTTCCTTTTCTATTCAACTTCCACTTTTTATTTAATTTCCAGATAGAACGTTATGGTATAGTGGTTTCTTGAATGAACTTCCATTTTTAATTTTATGCATCTTCCATTTTTATTTTTATTCAATTTCATTTTCTATTCAACTTCCTTTTTTATTTAATTTCCAAATTGATCGTTAAAGTATAGTGGTTTCTTGAATGAACTTCCATTTTCAATTTCCTTTTCTATTCAACTTCCTTTTTTATTTAATTTCCAAATAGATCGTTAAGGTATAGTGGTTTCTTGAATGAACTTAAATAAAAAAGGGAGTTGAATAGAAACGGAAAGAGGAAGTTGCATAAAATGGAAGTTGAATAAAAAGGAAAAGGAAGTTGCACAAAAAAGGAAATTGAATAGAAAAGGAAGTTGAATAAAAATGGAAGCTCATTCAATAAACCACTATACCTTAACGATCCATTTGGAAATTAAATAAAAGAGGAAGTTGAATAGAAAAGGAAATTGAATAAAAATGGAAGGTGCATAAAATTAAAAATGGAAGTTCATTCAAGAAACCACTATACCTTAACGATCTATTTGGAAATTAAATAAAAAAGGAAGTTGAATAGAAAAGGAAATTGAATAAAAAGGAAGTTGAATAGAAAAGGAATACCACTATACCTTAACAATCTATTTGGAAATTAAAGAAACCACTATACCTTAACGATCTATTTGGACATTAAATAAAAAAGGAAAAGGAAATTGAATAAAAATTAAAGTTGAATAAAAATTAAAAAAGGAAGTTGAATAAAAATGGAAAAGGAAATTGAAATAAAAATAAAAATGAAAGTTGCATAAAATTAAAAATAGAAGTTCATTCAAGAAACCATTAATTTCCAAATAGATCGTTAAGATATAGTGGTTTCTTGAATGAACGATCTATTCAACGATCCACTTCCTTTTATTTTTATTTTTATTCAACTTCCACTTTTATTTTTATTCCATTTCTATTCCTTTATTTTTATTCAATTTCATTTTCTATTCAACTTCCTTTTCTATTCAAATTCCTTTTTTATTTAACTTCCAAATGGATCGTTAAGGTATAGTGGTTTTCAGGAAATTAAATAAAAAAGGAAGTTGAATAAAAAAGGAATTTCCAAATAGATCGTTAAGGTATAGTGGTTTCTTGAATGACCTGAACGATCTATTTGGAAATTAAATAAAAGGAAGTTGAAGTTGAATAGAATAGAAAATTGAATAAAAATAGAAGTTCATTCAAGAAACCACTATACCATAATGATCATTCAAGAAACCACTATACCGTAACGTTCAATTTCCTTTTCTATTCAACTTCCTTTTTTTTTTATTAAAGTTCACTTTTATTCCACTTTTATTTTTATTTCAATTTCCTTTTCTATTCAACTTCCATTTTTATTTAATTTCCAAATAGATTCCATTTTTATTTAATTAAAAAAGGATACCTTAACGATCTATTTGGAAATTAAATAAAAAAGGAAGTTGAATAGAAAAGGAAGTTGAATAAAAATATAAAAAAGGAAGTTGAATAGAAAAGCAAGTGGAATAAAAATCTGGAAGTTCATTCAAGAAACCACTATACCTGAACGATCTATTTGGAAATTAATAAAAAAGAAAGTTGAATAGAAAAGGAAATTGAATAAAAATAGAAGTGGAATAGAAAAGGAAATTGAATAAAAATAAAAATGGAAGTTGCATAAAATTAAAAATTAAATAAAAAAGGAAGTTGAATAGAAAAGGAAATTAAAAATGAAAGTTCATTCAAGAAACAACTATACCTTAACGATCCATTTTCAAGATGCATATTTATTTTTATTCAATTTCCTTTTCTATTCAACTTCATTTTTTATTTAATTTCCAAATAGATCGTTAAGGCATAGTGGTTTCCTGAATGAACTTCCATTTTTAATTTTCCTTTTCTATTCAACTTTCTTATTTAATTAATTTTTAATTTTATGCAACTTCTATTTTTATTTTTATTCAATTTCCTTTTCTATTCCACTTCGATTTTTATTCAATTTCCTTTTCTATTCAACTTCATTTTTTATTTAATTTCGAAATAGATCGTTCAGGTATATTGGTTTCTTGAATGTACTTCCACTTTTAATTTTATGCAGCTTCCATTTTTATTTTCTGCAACTTCCATTTCTATTCAATTTGCATTTTTATTGAATTTCCAAATAGATCGTTAAGGTATAGTGGTTTCTTGAATGAACTTGAATTTTTAATTAAATAGATCGTTAAGGTATAGTGGTTTATTTAATGAACTTCCACTATACCTGAACGATCTATTTGGAAATTAAATAAAAAAGTTTGGAAGTTAAATAAAAAAGGAAGTTGAATAGAAAAAGAAATTGAATAGAAAATGATAAAAAATGGAAGTTAAAAAAAAAAGGAAATTGCATGGAAACCACTATACCTTAACGAAGTTGAATAGAAAATGAAATTGAATAGAAAAAGAAATTGAAAAAAAATGGAAGTTGAATAGAAAAGGAAATTGAATAGAAAAGGAAGTTGCATAAAAATAAAAAGGAAGTATGAACTTCCATTTTCTATTTGGAAATTAAAAATGGAAGTTCATTCAAAAAATAAGGAAGTTGAATGAACTTCTATTTTATAATTAAATAAAAATGGAAGTTAAGGTATAGTGGTTTCTTAAATGAACTTCCATTTTTAATTTTATTCGATTTCCATTTTTAATTTTATGCAACTTCCTTTTTTATTTTTATTCAACTTCTATTTAATGACTTCTATTTTTATTCCATTTTCTATTCAACTTCCTTTTTTAAAAATGGAAGTTCATTCAAGAAAATTAAAAATGGAAGTTGAATAGAAAAGAAATTTAATGGTTTCAACTTCTTTTTCTATTCAACTTCCTTTTTTATTTAATTTCCAAATAGATCGTCAAGCTATAGTGGTTTCTCGAATAAACTTCCATTTTAATTTTATGCAGCTTCCATTTTTATTTTTAAGGTATTTGGAAATTAAATTTCCAAATAAATGCAAGTAGATCGTTAAGGTCATTCAACCACTATACCTTAACGATCTATTTGAAAATTAAATAAAAAAAGAAAGTTGAATAGAAAAAGAAATTTAGAAGTTCATTCAAGAAACCGCTGTACCTTAACGATCTATTTGCAAAAGGAATAAAAATAAAAAAGAAAATTGCATAAAAATGGAAGTTGCATAAAATTGAAAAAGTGGAAGTTCATTCAAGAAACCACTATACCTTAACGATTTATTTGAAAATTAAATAAAAAAGGAAGTTGAATAGTGGTTTCTTGAATGAACTATTTTTATTTTTATTCCACTTTTATTCAATTTCATTTTCTATTCAACTTCCTTTTTTATTTAACTTCCTTTTCTATTCAACTTCCATTTCCAAATAGATCGTTCAGGTCATTCAAGAAACCACTATACCTTAACGATCTATTTGAAAATTAAATAAAAAAGGAAGTTGAATAAAAAATGAATTTCCAAATAGATCGTTAAGGTATAGTGGTTTCTTGAATGACCTGAACTATCTATTTGGAAATGGAAGTTGAATAGAAAAGGAAGTTAAATACAAAAGGAAGTTGAATAGAAAATGAAATTGAATAAAAGTGGAATAAAAATAAAAATAGTTCATTCAAGAAACCACTATTCAACTTCCTTTTTTTGTTTAATTTCCAAATAGATCATTAAGGTATAGTGGTTTCTTGAATGAACTTCTATTTTTAATTTTATGCAGGTTCCATTTTTATGCAATTTTCTTTTTTATTTTTATTCCTTTTACAAATAGATCGTTAAGGTATAGCGGTTTCTTGAATGAACTTCCAAATTTCCTTTTCTATTCAACTTCCTTTTTTATTTAATTTCCAAATGGATCGTTAAGGTATAGTGGTTGAATGACCTTAGCGATCTACTTGCATTTATTTGGAAATTTAATTTCCAAATACCTTAAAAATAAAAATGGAAGGAAGTTCATTCAAGAAACCACTATAGAAAATGAATGAACTTCCATCTTCCATTTTTGGAAATTTAAGAATGAACTTTCATATTTAATTTTATTATTCAACTTCCATTTTCAATTTTATGCAACTTCCATAAAATTAAATGGAAATAAAAATAGTCGTTTCTTGAATGAACTTCCACTTTTATTCATTTTTATTCAATTTCCATTCAAGAAACCACTCAATTTTCTTTTCTATTCAACTTCCTTTTCTATGATGGTTTCTTGAATGAACTTCCATTTTTAATTTAATGCATCTTCCACTTTTATTTTTATGCAACTTCCATTTTTATTCAATTTCCTTTTCTATTCAACTTCCTTTTCTATTCAATTTCCTTTTTTATTCAACTTCCTTTTTTATTTAATTTCCAAATAGATCGTTAAGATATAGTGGTTTTCTATTCAACTTCCTTTTTTATTCAATTTCTTTTTCTATTCAACTTCATTTTTTATTTAATTTCCAAATAGATCGTTCAAGGTATAGTGGGGAAGTGGTTTCGTTATGGTATAGTGGTTTCTTGAATGAACTTCCTTAACGATCTATTTGGAAGTTAAATAGATGCTGCTTCCATTTTTATTTTTATTTCACTTGAATTTTTATTCAATTTTCTTTTCTATTCAACTTCCTTTTTTATTCAACTTCCTTTTTATTTAATTCCATTTTTATTTAATTTACACTATACCTTAACAATCCATTTGGAAGTTAAATAAAAAATGGAAATAAAAATGAAAGTTCATTAAATAAAAATGGAAGTTGCATAAAATTAAAATTGAATAGAAAAAAGGAAATTGAATAAAAAAATGGAAGATGCATAAAATTAAAAATGGAAGTTCATTCTATTCAACCAGTATAACTTAACGATCTATTTTTATTCAATTTTCTTTTCCATTTTTAATTTTATGCAAATACCATTTTTAAAAAATAGAAGGGGCATGGAAGTTCCATAAAATTAAAAATGGAAGTTGCATAAAAAGGAAGTTGAATTATAGATAAGGAAATTGAATAAAAATGCAAGTGGAATAAAAATGGAAGCTGAATAGAAAAGAAAGTTGCATAAAATTAAAAATGGAAATTGACAATTCAACTTCCTTTTTTATTCCACTTGCATTTTTATTCAATTTCCTTCATTTTTTATTTAATTTCCAAATATACCTGAACAATCTATTTGAAAATTAAATAAAAAATGAAATTAAATAAAAAAGGAAGTTGAATAGAAAAAGAAATTGAAAATAGAAGTTCATTCAAGAAACCACTATACCTTAACGATCTATTTGGAAATTAAATAAAAGGAAATTGAATGGAAAAGGAAAAAGGAACTTCCATTTTTAATTGTATACAGCTTCCATTTCTATTTTTATTCAATTTCCTTTTCTATTCAACTTCCTTTTTTATTCAACTTCCTTTTCTATACAACTTCCATTTTTATTTAATGTCCAAATAGATCATTAAGGTATAGTTAAAAAATAAAAATGGAAGCTGCATAGAAAAGGAAGTTGAATAAAAAAGGAAGTTGAATAAAAAAGGAAACCACTATACCTTAATGATCTATTTGGAAATTAAACAAAAAAGGAAGCTGCATAAAATTAAAAATGGAAGTTCATTCAATAAACCACTATACCTTAACGATCTATTTTATTCAATTTCCTTTCCTATTTGGAAATTAAATAAAAAAGGAAATTAAATAAAAAAGGAAGTTGAATAGAAAATGAATGAAAATAGATCGTTAAGGTATAGTGGTTTCTTGAATGAGGCATAGTGGTTTATTGAATGAACCTCCTTTTCTCGCCAATTTCCTTTTTTATTTAATTTCCAAATAGATTTCCTTTTCTATTCAGCTTCCATTTTTATTTTTATTCCGCTTGCATTTTTATTTTTTATTCAATTTCCTTTTCTATTTTTATTCACCATACCTTAAAAAAAAATGGATTGTTAAAGTATAGTGGTTTCGTTCATTAAAATTAAAAATGAACTATAGTGGTTTCTTGAATAAACTTCCATCTTCCATTTTTATGCAACTTCCATTTTTATTTTCAATTTCCTTTTCTATTTCACTTCCTTTTTTATTTAATTTCCAAATTGATCGTTAAGGTATAGTGGTTTCTTGAATGAACTTCCATTTTGAATGAACTTCCTTTTTCAACTTCCTTTTTTATTTAATTTCCAAATAGATCGTTAAGGTATAGTGGTTTCTTGAATGAACTTCCATTTGGAAATTAAAGTTGATGAACTTCCATTTTTATTTTTATTCAACTTCCACTTTTGTTTTTATTCAATTTCCTTTTCTATTCAACTTTCATTTTTATTTAATTTCCAAATAGATCGTTAAGGTATAGTGGTTTCTTTAATGAACTTCCATTTTTAATTTTATTTAATTTTCATTTTTATTTTTATTCAATTTCATTTTCTATTCAACTTTCTTTTTTATTTAATTTCCAAAAAGATCGTTAAGGTATAGTGGTTTCTTGAATGAACTTCCATTTTCTATTCAACTTTCTTTTCTATTTAATTTCCAAATAGATCGTTAAGGTGTACTGATCGTTAAGGTATAGTGGTTTCTTTAATGAACTTCCATTTTTAATTTTATGCAACTTCCTTTTTCATTCAATTTCCTTTTCTATTCAACTTCTATTTTTATTTTTATTTTATTCAAAAGGAAGTTGAATAGAAAAGGAAAATGAATAAAAAATAGAAAACGAAATTGAATAAAAATGCAAGTGCATTAAAAATAAAAACGGAAGTTGAATAGAAAACGAAATTGAAAATGGAAGTTCATTCAACTTCATTTTTTATTTAATTTCCAAATAGATCGTTAAGGTATAGTGGTTTAATTTTCCAAATAGATCGTTAAGGTATAGTGGTTTCTTTCTATTTTTCAATTTTGCTTTTCTATTCAAAGGAAATTGAATAGAAAAGGAAATTGAATAAAAATAGAAGTGGAAGTTGCATAAAATGAAATTGAAAATGGAAGTTAAGGTATAGTGGTTTCTTGAATGGAAAAGGAAATGGATGTTCATTCAAGAAACCACTATACCTTAACGATCTATTAAGGTAAACAAAAAACGAAGTTGAATAGAAAAGGAAAAACGATATATTTCGAAATTAAATAAAAAAGGAAGTTGAATAGAAAAGGAAATTGAATAGAAAAGCAAAATGGAAGCTGCATGAAATTAAGGTATAGTGGTTTCTAAAATGAACTTCCATTTTAATTTTATGCAGCTTCCATTTCTATTCAATTTCATTTTTTATTTAATTTCCAAATAGATCGTTAAGGTATAGTGGTTTCTTGAATGAACTTTCTTTTCTATTAAAAATGGAAGTTCATTCAATAAACCACTATACTTTAGCGTTCTATTTGGAAATTAAATAAAAAATGAAGTTCATTCAAGAAACCACTATACCTTAACGATCTATTTAGAAGTTGAATAGAAAAGGAAGTTGAATAAAAATGGAAGCTGCATAAAAATAAAAGATCGTTAAGGTATAGTGGTTTCTTGAATGAACTTCCATTTTTAATTTTATCTCTAAGGTATATTTGGAAGTTTATTTAAGTTTATTTTCTTTTCAATTTCCTTTTCTATTCAACTTCATTTTCTATTTAATTTCCAAATAGATCGTTAAGGTATAGTGGTTTCTTGAATGAACTTCTATTTTCAATTTCTTTTTCTATTCAACTTCCTTTTTTATTCAACTTCCATTTTTATTTAATTTCCTTTTTTATTTCATTTCCAAATAGATCGTTCAGGTATATTTGGAAATTAAATAAAAAAGGAAGGAAGTTGAATAGATAAGGAAATTGAATAAAAATGCAAGTGGAATAAAAAAGGAAGTTGAATTGTCAATTTCCATTTTTAATTTTATGCAACTTTCTTTTCTATTCAACTCCCATTTTTATTCCAATTGCATTTTTATTCAATTTCCTTATCTATAATTCAACTTCCTTTTTATGCAACTTCCATTTTTAATTTTATGCAGCTTCCATTTCTATTTTTATTCAATTTCCTTTTCTATTCAACTTCCTTTTTTATTCAACTTCCTTTTCTATGCAACTTCCATTTTTATTTAATGTCCAAATAGATCGTTACGGTATAGTTAAAAAATAGAAATGGAAGTTGCATAGAAAAGGAAGTTAAATAGAAAAGGAAGTTGAATAAAAAAGGAAACCACTATACCTTAATGATCTATTTGGAAATTAAACAAAAAAGGAAGCTGCATAAAATTAAAAATAGAAGTTCATTCAATAAACCACTATACCTTAACGATCTATTTTATTCAATTTCCTTTCCTATTTGGAAATTAAATAAAAAAGAAAATTAAATAAAAAAGGAAGTTGAATAGAAAATGAATGAAAATAGATCGTTAAGGTATAGTGGTTTCTTGAATGAGACATAATGGTTTATTGAATGAACCTCCTTTTCTATGCAACTTCCTCTTTTATTTAATTTCCAAATAGATTTCCTTTTCTATTCAGCTTCCATTTTTATTTTTATTCTGCTTGCATTTTTATTTTTTATTCAATTTCCTTTTCTATTTTTATACACTATACCTTAAAAAAAAATGGATCGTTAAGGTATAGTGGTTTCGTTCATTAAAATTAAAAATGAACTATAGTGGTTTCTTGAATAAACTTCCATCTTCCATTTTTATGCAACTTCCATTTTTATTTTCAATTTCCTTTTCTATTTCACTTCCTTTTTTATTTAATTTCCAAATTGATCGTTAAGGTATAGTGGTTTCTTGAATGAACTTCCATTTTGAATGAACTTCCTTTTTCAACTTCCTT
>JAXFYN010000075.1:122200-299200 GCA_036172215.1 Camellia granthamiana
TTTTTATTCAATTTCATTTTCCATTCAACTTCCTTTTTTATTCAACTTCCTTTTTTTATTTAAATGGAAGTTGCATAAAATTAAAAATGGAAATTCATTCAAGAAACCACTATACCTGAACGATTCTCAAATGAACTTCCTTCTTTAATTTTATGCAACTTCCTTTTTTATTTTTATTCTACTTGCATTTTTATTCAATTTCCTTTTCTATTCAACTTTTATTTTTATTCAATTTCATTTATATTCAACTTCCTTTTTTATTTAATTCTAAAACAGAACTTTAAGGTATAGTGGCTTTTTGAATGAACTTCCACCACTATACCTTAACGATCTATTTGGAAATTAAATAAAAAAGGAAGTTGAATGGAAAAACTATACCTTAACGATCTATTTGGAAATAAAAAATGGAAGCTGCATAAAAATAAAAATGAAAGTTGAATAGAAAAGGAAATTGAATAAAAAGGAAGTTGAATAAAAATAAAAATGGAAGATGCATAAAATTAAAAATGGAAGTTCATTCAAGAAACCACTATACCTTAACGATCCATTTTTAATTTTTATTTCTATTCAACTTCCTTTTTTATTTAATTTCCAAACAGATCGTTAAATAAAAATGGAAGAAACCACTACACCTTAACGATCCATTTGAAAATTAAATAAAAAAGGAAGTTGAATGGAAAATGAAGTCGAATAAAAATGGAAGCGGAATAAAATAAAAATGGAAGTTCATTCAAGAAACCACTATACCTTAACGATCTATTTGGAAATTAAATAAAAAAGGAAGTTGAATAGAAAAGGAAACCACTATACCTTAGCGTTCTGTTTGGAAATTAAATAAAAAAGGAAGTTGAATAGAAAAGGAACAACTATACCACTTTTATTTTTATTCAATTTCCTTTTTTGTTTAATTTCCAAATAGATAGTTAAGGTATAGTGGTTTCTTGAATGAACTTCCATTTTTAATTTTAATTTCCAAATTGATCGTTAAGGTATAGTGGTTTCTTGAATGAACTTCCATTTTTAATTTTATGCAACTTCCAATTTCATTTTCAATTTCCTTTTCCACTCAACTTCCTTTTTTATTTTTATTCCACTTCCATTTTTATTCAATTTTCTTTTCCATTCAACTTCCATTTTTATTTAATTTCCAAATAGATCGTTAAGTTAAAGTGGTTTCTTGAATGAATTTTCATTTTTAAATTTATGCAACTTCCATTTCTAATTTTATGCAGCTTCAATTTTTATTTTTATTGCACTTGAATTTTTATTCGACTTCCTTTTCTATTCAACTTCCTTTTCTATTTGGAAGGTCAATAAAAAATGAAGTTGAATACAAAAAGAAATATTTGGAAATTAAATAAAAAAGGAAGTTGAATAGAAAAGGAAATTGAATAAAAATAGAAGTGGAATAAAAATGAAAATGGAAGTTGCATAAAATTAAAAATGGAAGTTCATTCAAGAAACCACTATACCTTAACGATCTATTTGGAAATTAAATAAAAAAGGAAGTTGAATAGAAAAAGAAATTAAATAAAAATAAAAATGGAAGCTGTATAAAATTAAAAATGGAAGTTCATTCAAGAAACCACTATACCTTAACGATCTATTTGGAAATTAAATAAAAAAGGAAGTTGAATAGAAAAAGAAATTAAATAAAAATAAAAATGGAAGCTGTATAAAATTAAAAATGGAAGTTCATTCAAGAAACCACTATACCTTAACGATCTGTTTGGAAATTAAATAAAAAAGGAAGTTGAATAGAAAATGGTGGAAGTTGCATAAAATTAAAAATGGAAGTTGAATAGAAAAGGAAATTGAATAAAAAAGGAAGTTGAATAAAAATAAAAATGGAAGTTTATTCAAGAAACAACTATACCTTAACGATCTATTTGGAAATTAAATAAAAAAGGAAGTTGAATAAAAATAAAAGTGGAAGTTGCATAAAATTAAAAATGGAAGTTCATTCAAAAAACCATTGTACCGTAACGATCTATTTGGAAATTAAACAAAAAAGGAAGTTGAATGGAAAAGGAAATTGAAAATGGAAGTTCATTCAAGAAACCACTGTACCTTAACGATCTATTTGGAATGAACTTGCATTTTTTATTTTATGAACTTCCACTTTTATTTTTATTCAATTTCCTTTTCTATTCAACTTCCATTTTTATTCAAGTGGTTTCTTGAATGAACTTCCATTTTTATTCCACTTGCATTTTTATTCAATTTCCTTTTCTATTCAACTTCCTTTTTTAGTTAATTTCGAAATAGATCGTTAAGGTATATTGGTTTCTTGAATGAACTTCCATTTTTAATTTTATGTAGCTTCCATTTTTTATTTTTATTCCACTTGTATTTTTATTCAATTTCTTTTTTTATTCAACTTCCTTTTTTTATTTAATTTCCAAATAGATCGTTAAGGTATAGTGGTTTCTTGAATGAACTTCCATTTTTAATTTTATGCAGCTTCCACTTTTATTTTTATTCAACTTCCTTTTTTTTATTTTTATTCAACTTTCATTTTTATTTAATTTCCTTTTTTATTTAATTTTCAAATAGATCGTTAAGGTATAGTGGTTTTTTGAATGAACTTCCATTTGTAATTTTATGCATCTTCCATTTTTAATTTTATGCAACTTCCTTTTTATTTTATTTCCAAATAGATCTTTAAGGTTTCTTGAATGAAATTCCTTTTTTAATTTTATGCAACTTCCATTTTTATTTTTGTTTCACTTCTATTTTTATTCAATTTCCTTTTCTATTCAACTACCTTTTTTATTTAATTTCCAAATAGATCGTTCAGGTATAGTGGTTTCTTAAATGAACTTCCATTTTTAATTTTCTTGAACTTCCAATTTTATTTTTATTCCACTTTTATTTTTATTCGATTTCCTTTTCTATTCAGCTTCCTTTTTTATTTAATTTCCAAATAGATTGTTAAGACGTAGTGGTGTCTTGAATAAACTTCCATTTTTAATTTTATGCGACTTTCATTTTTATTTTTATTCAATTTCCTTTTATGCCATTCAACTTCTTTTTTTATTCTATTTGGAAATTAAAGAAAAAAGGAAATTGAATAAAAATGCAAGTGGAATAAAAATAAAAAAGGAAGTTGAATAAAAATAAAAGTGGAAGCTGCATAAAATTAAAAATGGAAGTTCATTCAAGAAACCACTACACCTTAACGATCTATTTGGAAATTAAATAAAAAAGGAAGTTGAATAGAAAAGGAAATTGAATAAAAATCGAATTATGTTCAACTTCCATTTCTATTTAATTTCCAAATTGATCGTTAAGGTATAGTGGTTTCTTGAATGAACCTCCATTTTTAATTTTATGCAACTTCCATTTTTATTTTTATTCCACTTGCATTTTTATTCTTATTCCACTTGCATTTTTATTCAACTTCCTTTTCTATTCAACTTCCATTTTTAATTTTATTCAACTTCCATTTTTATTTTATGCGACTTCCACTTTTATTTTTATTCAATTTCATTTTTTATTCAACTTCTTTTTTTATTTAATTTCCAAATAGATCGTTAAGGTGTCACGACCCCAACCCGCCCCTAGAAGGTCGGCGCCGAGATGGCCAGTAATCCGAGATTACCGAAGGCCAACTTACAAAGATCACACACAATCAGAGTATACATATGGGGCTAACAAGAGCGGAAGCAATAATTTAACATACAAATGGTCCATAAGAGCTGTGCATAAGTCAAATGAAATGGCATACATCTTAATTATAGCTTTACAACTTGAATACAATATAAGCAAAATACATATTACATCCTTAACAAAAGGGCTTCACAGCCGACGTAAACAAACACAAGACAAGGGACATAATCTTCATAGTGCCGACGTTCTCAACGCCGACCTAATATGCATTCAAAACCTCGGCTACAAAATAAACATCTCGGCAGAGCCGACTTCTTGCTTGAAACCTACATATATATATAGAGAGGGTGAGTACGAAAACTCAGTGAATGGTACAAGTAATAAAGGGGTTTCATGAATGATTCCCGAGGTTCTTGCAAAACATACATATATCATATCTTGGTCAAAGCATGTTCTCGGCATAAATGTACAAAGCATACTTGGCAAAACTTACATCAAAGCATGTACTTAGCATAACTTATAACAAGACATATACTTAGCATGACTTGTAACAAAACATGTACTTGGGGTCATCACATTCCAAACAGAACATATCCATCCGTTCCCAGACCGTCGATGGCAAAACATACTTATCATAGCTTATTCAAACATGCACTTATCATAACTTGTACAAAGCATTCTTGGCTTAACTTATACAAAGCATATACTTGAACTTGCTTATGTCATCAAACACTGTCTGCTTTAGGCCGGGTTGTTGGGCTTAATCCCCCTCACCTCGGACTCCTCACGGTTCACTTGTAGGCCGGGTTATTGGGCTTAGGTCCGCATCACCACGAGCTCCAACACAGAACAATAGTAGGCCGGGTTATTGGGCTTAGGTCCCCATCACCACGGGCTCCAAACAAAGCTTATACTTGACATACAACTTATACTTGATACACGAAAATAGGGCAATCATTCATACTTAACAAATACGTTTCAAAACAAAGCAAAGCAAAGCTTTAACAAATCTTTATAACATAACTTTATTAGAAATACCACTCACCTAGTTCTTGGAACGTCGGGATCAAGGCAAAGAATCAAGTCCTACAAACACATGGCAAACTCTACTAAACATACTTCTCCAAGCAAATCATACATGCATGCAAATGATCTCGGGAAAACATGCTGGGTACCAACCAGGTCAATGCCGAGGTCCCACACCTCCTGGCCGAGGTGTGGCTACCAAGGCTCCGGCATGCTGCTGCATGCCGAGGTTCACACAAGACAAACCAAAGGTGCAAGTGATCATGCAAGGTAGGCCAAGGTGAGATACGATGCTTGGCCTAAGTGTGAGGTCTAGGTGAGAGTGATCTCGGCGACTACACTTCGGGAAGTGAAGTCTGGAAATCTGGGTTTCCACCTGTGAAGAACATGAAGAACATGAACATGAACATGAATGCCAAAATCATCATTTCCTTATTCAAAATCTGGGTCTTCATGCTATGAGTTCGAAAACATGGACCTGAGTACCCATACTTGAAGATCATGTGAAAACAAACATCAAAACATATGTCTTGGCTTGAGCTTTCGGATCAAAACATGACTTTTCTTGAAGAACACTTGAATATCATTTTCCTCCTTCAAAACCGAGCTTCAAAACAATGCATGGCTTTCAAAACATATTCGATCATGCAATGCAATAACATAAACATAAAGAACATCAAGAGTAGATTAAGAATCTAACCTTAGATCACGAATCTAACGGTTGGATCTCTAGGAATCGAGCTTGGAAGATCTACTCTCTCTCAAGAACACTTCTCCCTTCCTAGAGCTTCTCTCTCCTCTCCCAAAACCAAGAACATATCAAATGATAGCTTTCTCTCTCTATCGGCTGATATAACAGTCAGCTCGGCCACGTGGCACTACCGGATTGGTTCTCCTCAAAAGGTGACTGATTGACAAGACAAGGTTCTGACAAAGCGTATCTAACAAGCTACACAGCAAACACTTCGGCAAGGAATGACATCGGCAAAAGACAAGACATCGGCAACAAATGACAATGACTTCGGCACTAAGGTAACAATGACATCGGCTTGGAAGGACAGATCCTCGGCAACTAGGATGACAATGATCTCGGCTAGGAAGGACAACACTTGACTAAGCTGTGCCACACCTCGGCCTAGATGTGCCACACCTCGGTCTAGGTCATACCACTCCCGGACAAGATCACTTCGGTTCAAGATAACATCTCGGCCTAGATAATACACATCTCGGCCTCGGCGATACACACCTCGGCCCAGATGATAATCATCTCGGCCAATATGCCAGAACAAAGGTAGAGGTCAACAAAGAGATTCTAAGATACTTACAGGCTTAGGATGACCTCGGCTTAACATAACTTAGGCTGGGCATAGCAAGGGAGGAACAAAGCATACATATACACTTAGGCAAATCACATACAAAACAAGGCAAGATTCATGGATGCAAATCATAACATGGCAAATCATATAAATGCATGCAAGTATGACTAAGACATGAAATGTGGGTCCTTACATCCTTCCCCCCTTAAAGAAGTTTGGTCCCCAAACTTAACTTACCATGTTTCCAAAACAACTCCGGATTCGGGTTCTCATTTCTTCTTATGATGCTAAAGGTATGCAAAAATGGGACTCTTAAAATAAAGCAGGCATTCAGACATGTATGCAAGAAATATATGATCATGCCGAAATGATGCACACCTTGTCAAGTAGCAAGCAATATGATGCAATCTTAATATCAAGTCTAAGGGAAATCCTATGCTCTTTAGGACTCAAGTGTGTGAACAACGTACTATGTGGATCTCGTGCTCTGATACCATTCTGTCACGACCCCAACCCGCCCCTAGAAGGTCGGCGCCGAGATGGCCAGTAATCCGAGATTACCGAAGGCCAACTTACAAAGATCACACACAATCAGAGTATACATATGGGGCTAACAAGAGCGGAAGCAATAATTTAACATACAAATGGTCCATAAGAGCTGTGCATAAGTCAAATGAAATGGCATACATCTTAATTATAGCTTTACAACTTGAATACAATATAAGCAAAATACATATTACATCCTTAACAAAAGGGCTTCACAGCCGACGTAAACAAACACAAGACAAGGGACATAATCTTCATAGTGCCGACGTTCTCAACGCCGACCTAATATGCATTCAAAACCTCGGCTACAAAATAAACATCTCGGCAGAGCCGACTTCTTGCTTGAAACCTACATATATATATAGAGAGGGTGAGTACGAAAACTCAGTGAATGGTACAAGTAATAAAGGGGTTTCATGAATGATTCCCGAGGTTCTTGCAAAACATACATATATCATATCTTGGTCAAAGCATGTTCTCGACATAACTGTACAAAGCATACTTGGCAAAACTTACATCAAAGCATGTACTTAGCATAACTTATAACAAGACATATACTTAGCATGACTTGTAACAAAACATGTACTTGGGGTCATCACATTCCAAACAGAACATATCCATCCGTTCCCAGACCGTCGATGGCAAAACATACTTATCATAGCTTGTTCAAACATGCACTTATCATAACTTGTACAAAGCATTCTTGGCTTAACTTATACAAAGCATATACTTGAACTTGCTTATGTCATCAAACACTGTCCGCTTTAGGCCGGGTTGTTGGGCTTAATCCCCCTCACCTCGGACTCCTCACGGTTCACTTGTAGGCCGGGTTATTGGGCTTAGGTCCGCATCACCACGAGCTCCAACACAGAACAATAGTAGGCCGGGTTATTGGTCTTAGGTCCCCATCACCACGGGCTCCAAACAAAGCTTATACTTGACATACAACTTATACTTGATACACGAAAATAGGGCAATCATTCATACTTAACAAATACGTTTCAAAACAAAGCAAAGCAAAGCTTTAACAAATCTTTATAACATAACTTTATTAGAAATACCACTCACCTAGTTCTTGGAACGTCGGGATCAAGGCAAAGAATCAAGTCCTACAAACACATGGCAAACTCTACTAAACATACTTCTCCAAGCAAATCATACATGCATGCAAATGATCTCGGGAAAACATGCTGGGTACCAACCAGGTCAATGCCGAGGTCCCACACCTCCTGGCCGAGGTGTGGCTACCAAGGCTCCGGCATGCTGCTGCATGCCGAGGTTCACACAAGACAAACCAAAGGTGCAAGTGATCATGCAAGGTAGGCCAAGGTGAGATACGATGCTTGGCCTAAGTGTGAGGTCTAGGTGAGAGTGATCTCGGCGACTACACTTCGGGAAGTGAAGTCTGGAAATCTGGGTTTCCACCTGTGAAGAACATGAAGAACATGAACATGAACATGAATGCCAAAATCATCATTTCCTTATTCAAAATCTGGGTCTTCATGCTATGAGTTCGAAAACATGGACCTGAGTACCCATACTTGAAGATCATGTGAAAACAAACATCAAAACATATGTCTTGGCTTGAGCTTTCGGATCAAAACATGACTTTTCTTGAAGAACACTTGAATATCATTTTCCTCCTTCAAAACCGAGCTTCAAAACAATGCATGGCTTTCAAAACATATTCGATCATGCAATGCAATAACATAAACATAAAGAACATCAAGAGTAGATTAAGAATCTAACCTTAGATCACGAATCTAACGGTTGGATCTCTAGGAATCGAGCTTGGAAGATCTACTCTCTCTCAAGAACACTTCTCCCTTCCTAGAGCTTCTCTCTCCTCTCCCAAAACCAAGAACATATCAAATGATAGCTTTCTCTCTCTATCGGCTGATATAACAGTCAGCTCGGCCACGTGGCACTACCGGATTGGTTCTCCTCAAAAGGTGACTGATTGACAAGACAAGGTTCTGACAAAGCGTATCTAACAAGCTACACAGCAAACACTTCGGCAAGGAATGACATCGGCAAAAGACAAGACATCGGCAACAAATGACAATGACTTCGGCACTAAGGTAACAATGACATCGGCTTGGAAGGACAGATCCTCGGCAACTAGGATGACAATGATCTCGGCTAGGAAGGACAACACTTGACTAAGCTGTGCCACACCTCGGCCTAGATGTGCCACACCTCGGTCTAGGTCATACCACTCCCGGACAAGATCACTTCGGTTCAAGATAACATCTCGGCCTAGATAATACACATCTCGGCCTCGGCGATACACACCTCGGCCCAGATGATAATCATCTCGGCCAATATGCCAGAACAAAGGTAGAGGTCAACAAAGAGATTCTAAGATACTTACAGGCTTAGGATGACCTCGGCTTAACATAACTTAGGCTGGGCATAGCAAGGGAGGAACAAAGCATACATATACACTTAGGCAAATCACATACAAAACAAGGCAAGATTCATGGATGCAAATCATAACATGGCAAATCATATAAATGCATGCAAGTATGACTAAGACATGAAATGTGGGTCCTTACATCCTTCCCCCCTTAAAGAAGTTTGGTCCCCAAACTTAACTTACCATGTTTCCAAAACAACTCCGGATTCGGGTTCTCATTTCTTCTTATGATGCTAAAGGTATGCAAAAATGGGACTCTTAAAATAAAGCAGGCATTCAGACATGTATGCAAGAAATATATGATCATGCCGAAATGATGCACACCTTGTCAAGTAGCAAGCAATATGATGCAATCTTAATATCAAGTCTAAGGGAAATCCTATGCTCTTTAGGACTCAAGTGTGTGAACAACGTACTATGTGGATCTCGTGCTCTGATACCATTCTGTCACGACCCCAACCCGCCCCTAGAAGGTCGGCGCCGAGATGGCCAGTAATCCGAGATTACCGAAGGCCAACTTACAAAGATCACACACAATCAGAGTATACATATGGGGCTAACAAGAGCGGAAGCAATAATTTAACATACAAATGGTCCATAAGAGCTGTGCATAAGTCAAATGAAATGGCATACATCTTAATTATAGCTTTACAACTTGAATACAATATAAGCAAAATACATATTACATCCTTAACAAAAGGGCTTCACAGCCGACGTAAACAAACACAAGACAAGGGACATAATCTTCATAGTGCCGACGTTCTCAACGCCGACCTAATATGCATTCAAAACCTCGGCTACAAAATAAACATCTCGGCAGAGCCGACTTCTTGCTTGAAACCTACATATATATATAGAGAGGGTGAGTACGAAAACTCAGTGAATGGTACAAGTAATAAAGGGGTTTCATGAATGATTCCCGAGGTTCTTGCAAAACATACATATATCATATCTTGGTCAAAGCATGTTCTCGACATAACTGTACAAAGCATACTTGGCAAAACTTACATCAAAGCATGTACTTAGCATAACTTATAACAAGACATATACTTAGCATGACTTGTAACAAAACATGTACTTGGGGTCATCACATTCCAAACAGAACATATCCATCCGTTCCCAGACCGTCGATGGCAAAACATACTTATCATAGCTTGTTCAAACATGCACTTATCATAACTTGTACAAAGCATTCTTGGCTTAACTTATACAAAGCATATACTTGAACTTGCTTATGTCATCAAACACTGTCCGCTTTAGGCCGGGTTGTTGGGCTTAATCCCCCTCACCTCGGACTCCTCACGGTTCACTTGTAGGCCGGGTTATTGGGCTTAGGTCCCCATCACCACGAGCTCCAACACAAAACAATAGTAGGCCGGGTTATTGGGCTTAGGTCCCCATCACCACGGGCTCCAAACAAAGCTTATACTTGACATACAACTTATACTTGATACACGAAAATAGGGCAATCATTCATACTTAACAAATACGTTTCAAAACAAAGCAAAGCAAAGCTTTAACAAATCTTTATAACATAACTTTATTAGAAATACCACTCACCTAGTTCTTGGAACGTCGGGATCAAGGCAAAGAATCAAGTCCTACAAACACATGGCAAACTCTACTAAACATACTTCTCCAAGCAAATCATACATGCATGCAAATGATCTCGGGAAAACATGCTGGGTACCAACCAGGTCAATGCCGAGGTCCCACACCTCCTGGCCGAGGTGTGGCTACCAAGGCTCCGGCATGCTGCTGCATGCCGAGGTTCACACAAGACAAACCAAAGGTGCAAGTGATCATGCAAGGTAGGCCAAGGTGAGATACGATGCTTGGCCTAAGTGTGAGGTCTAGGTGAGAGTGATCTCGGCGACTACACTTCGGGAAGTGAAGTCTGGAAATCTGGGTTTCCACCTGTGAAGAACATGAAGAACATGAACATGAACATGAATGCCAAAATCATCATTTCCTTATTCAAAATCTGGGTCTTCATGCTATGAGTTCGAAAACATGGACCTGAGTACCCATACTTGAAGATCATGTGAAAACAAACATCAAAACATATGTCTTGGCTTGAGCTTTCGGATCAAAACATGACTTTTCTTGAAGAACACTTGAATATCATTTTCCTCCTTCAAAACCGAGCTTCAAAACAATGCATGGCTTTCAAAACATATTCGATCATGCAATGCAATAACATAAACATAAAGAACATCAAGAGTAGATTAAGAATCTAACCTTAGATCACGAATCTAACGGTTGGATCTCTAGGAATCGAGCTTGGAAGATCTACTCTCTCTCAAGAACACTTCTCCCTTCCTAGAGCTTCTCTCTCCTCTCCCAAAACCAAGAACATATCAAATGATAGCTTTCTCTCTCTATCGGCTGATATAACAGTCAGCTCGGCCACGTGGCACTACCGGATTGGTTCTCCTCAAAAGGTGACTGATTGACAAGACAAGGTTCTGACAAAGCGTATCTAACAAGCTACACAGCAAACACTTCGGCAAGGAATGACATCGGCAAAAGACAAGACATCGGCAACAAATGACAATGACTTCGGCACTAAGGTAACAATGACATCGGCTTGGAAGGACAGATCCTCGGCAACTAGGATGACAATGATCTCGGCTAGGAAGGACAACACTTGACTAAGCTGTGCCACACCTCGGCCTAGATGTGCCACACCTCGGTCTAGGTCATACCACTCCCGGACAAGATCACTTCGGTTCAAGATAACATCTCGGCCTAGATAATACACATCTCGGCCTCGGCGATACACACCTCGGCCCAGATGATAATCATCTCGGCCAATATGCCAGAACAAAGGTAGAGGTCAACAAAGAGATTCTAAGATACTTACAGGCTTAGGATGACCTCGGCTTAACATAACTTAGGCTGGGCATAGCAAGGGAGGAACAAAGCATACATATACACTTAGGCAAATCACATACAAAACAAGGCAAGATTCATGGATGCAAATCATAACATGGCAAATCATATAAATGCATGCAAGTATGACTAAGACATGAAATGTGGGTCCTTACATAAGGTGTAGTGGTTTCTTGAATGAACTTCCATTTTCAACTTCCTTTTTTATTTAAGGTATAGTGGTTTCTTGAATGAACTTCCATTTTTATTAAACTTTTATTTTTATTCCAATTTCCTTTTTTATTTTATTTCCAAATGGATCGTTAAGGTATAGAGGTTTCTTGAATGAACTTCCAAAAAAGGAAGCTTGTAACACCGTCAAAATAATAACATTAAACCCAACAATTTAGACATACATTGATATAAGAGCCAAACATCATTCTATTCAACAGAGCAATTCTTTACAAGAAGCATTTCATATTAACAACAGAACCAAATGCCCTACGGGCTTGCAGCTTTCCAAGCTAACACTTGGTTACAAAGAGGAGAGTACTAACTCAAATACACATTAAGCCCTTGGCTTGAAATTACATATAATACAACAAAAGATAACGAAACCACAAACGTCTGCCTGCCTCTAGCCTCCCAAGCGATGTCCTTGGAGGTGGCATGCTTCATGTACCTGAAAATGGAGTCCCATATAGGGTGAGCCACAGCCCAATAGAAATATACTAAACCAAATATGAACAATGACTAAAAGGTTAGCAGTTGATAGATGGTCAACAATTATACATTCCTTTACATCACACTACAATTTCATGACATTCAAATCCATGTTGCAATTCACTTTCTATTTCTTTCAACTTTGAGTTTGAAAGTAAGACTCAGTACTCTGGCCCAAAACATTTGATGAGATTATAGTTCATCACTAGAACACTTTCGAAATTCAAGGTGGATACACATGTTGGTGTTGTATCAATAACACATAAACTACTTCCATACTTCACAAACGATGATGATATACATTTTAGTGCTATATCAAATCAAACAAACTTTTCAATAGATAAGCATATGAGCTATATCACTACTACAACAGATAAGCATATGAGCTATATCAGCCTATGAGCTATATCAACACTTCAACAGATAAGCATATGAGCTATATCAACACTTCAACAGATAAGCATATGAGCTGCATCATCACTACAATGGGAGAGCATATGAGCTGCAACCCTGGGTCCATCCCCCATCTTCCCTTAACCATTAACCGGTTCAGAGGTACATCCCCCATCTTTTCCTAAACCGTGGAGTACATCCCCCATCTGCTCCCATACACAATCAATGCATATAAACACAGAATCATATACGCAATCAATCAATACATAAAGTTAATGTATTCTATCCACCAGCTACACATAATGCATATAAACACTTTGGTCATATGCACAATCAATCAATACATAAAGTTAATATATTCTATCAACTGTCATACTCTATGACACATCCAATTGATTAGTTTTAGTTTGCCTATTCACTATGCATTGTCTACAACAATCAACACTACCATCCACCGGTAGTCCAAAGCAATTATTTCTAAACAGGAAATAAATGCACAAATGAATATATCAACATTTCAACTAGGTGAGCAATAAAGATTCAACCACACCCTTTAGTCCCATACAATCCCAATTTCAACATTCTCAATTCCATTCCTCATTTTCTTTAATTAATCATACACATTAATTAATTAAATTACTTAGGGCAAATTCCCATAATTCACAAAACAACCCTAAGGTTCCATTTCCATCAATACTCCAACATTAATCTCATTTCTCTATGCCTAACATGCATATAGGTTTAAATAATTAAAACCCCAACTTTTGTAAAATTACACAAAAGGTCCAAACTTTCTCAAAATTACCCAACAATCCCCCAACATATCAAATCGCTAAAATTCAAAGACAAAGTTCATAAGGAGGAGTAGGATATCCCTACCTCAAATTCGGAGGCCAAAGGAAGACGATGACGAAACTCAACGTGCTCCAAAACTCAAAATTTTCAGATCAAAGTAAAGCCCTCGACGATCAACCCAACTTTTGTGAAGACCAAAGGTGAGAAAAACACCCTAGCTAGATCAATACTTAGAGAGAAGTTATGGTTTTAAAGAGAGGAGCTCTCAAATGGCTTTTTGGAAAAGTAAGAGAGAGAAACGGGTGTGAAAAAGTGAGCCAAAAAGCTGAATCTCGGATTTAAATAACAGACTCCCCGCTCGAGCGGCAAAAGCCCCGCTCGAGCGTCACTCACAGATCCCCGCTCGAGCGTCCAATCCCCCGCTCGAGCGGCGGATGCACACTCCTAGAATTTTTGCAGAGCAGGTCCCCACTTGAGCTCCCAAATCCCCGCTCGAGCGGCATACACAAAATCCCGCTCGAGCGGCAAATCCCCCGCTCGAGCGCCCAACCCTACACAGGAAAAACTAGATGGGTGTATTCCCCGCTTGAGCGGAGAGGCTAAAATCTGGGCAACTGTTTTTGGTCTCTAAGCTCAACCAACATGTTCCAAACCTTCCCAACACAGCCCAAGACTCAAATATAAAGAGTAAAGGATACAAACGACATATGCACAACAACCAGCTCCACGGAACCAAGTCCGGAATACAACTGAATAGAAAAGGGAAAACTGGGATTGCTATAACCTCCCCCCTTAAAGAATTTCATCCCCGAAATTAAGGAAACGTCAAAACACGAGGCCAACTGATCACAAAGCTCACAATACAAGGAAGCAAATCTCTCAACCGATTTTCTACTTACCTTCACACATGGAAAGGCTTAACAAGGAAACATGGTCCGAAGGAAAACGACACCCCGGCATACGAAACTTCAACAAAACCAAACCCTCTCCGAGATAACTCATCAAAACAACCGACTAGCGCTCCAAGCTAAGTCACTACTCAAAATCACAATTCCGAATAGAACAACTAATGCAAGCTTTTGTATGAATACATAGAAAAAAAATTTCTCTGGTTAAAAGAGCATTTTCTCAAAAATAAGCAAGTTTTCAACGTCAACGATCCGAAATAAATTTTGCATTTCCCATGTGAAATCCAAAAGTTTTGTAAACATTTTTCATAAATGCGGTGTTACTTACAACACATAACCGTTCTCATTTGATTTGGTCAAGTCCTTTCATTGAAATTTCTCATAACATTTGAATGAAATCAATTTCTCAACAACAACATAAATTAATATTCACCAACTTGACCCATTACTGGTTAGCCCATCTCTATTCAAGAGGCAATTTACAATAAATGCTATAACATGCATTATCGGCATGCATTTCTTTCAGATTCAACAACTTCTAACATGCATGGTTCACAATTCTGATGCACATTCACTGTTAATGGTACACTTGCATTCCTACATCACATCTAACATATATAATGTTAAATCAACTACCACTTTCAAAGCATTATCCAAAGTACTACCATAGACTGAAACATAAGCAATGTTCATACAGTTCATCAATACAACCTGATATTCAACATACGTTCAAATACCTACCAACGGATCCAGATACCCCTCTCTCGGAACCAAAATTTACTTACCCAAGTGGTTTCCTCAACCCCATTACGTTTTCACAATACCTTAACGAATGGAAAAGTTCGGCTTAGCCAGACTCGATAACAATGATAATAGTAAGACACATTCAATCACCACAGTGTTCTGAGACATCCACCACGTTCCGACTACCCACAATACTTAAACTAGTATTTGGTACTTACTATTCCAGTCAAAGGAAACACAGAAACATTCGCACACAAGGCTTCTAGTCAACTTTCACAAAACAAGTGTAAGACGAAGCACGGGTAAGGAACAACATTACGGTACACTACTACCCCATAAGTTCAAGGTCTTGAACAAAAATCATCTTAGTTTACGAGGAGTACACAATGAGCCCCAAGTGAAACACAACGTAGCCATCCCACAAAACCCGTCATACTCACGGTGATAACGCTGTATCCAAAAACAGAACTTTCATAAAAGAACTCTTAAACACTTGAAATTCCCAATACCGGAACGACACGATGGATAACATTGCACACCCCCGTGCCTTACAACATACTAACAAGGATCAAACGAATCAAAACGATTCCAACTGAGTACCTCACTCACTCTTCACAACTCTCCTACCTCACTTGTGTTACCACTGTCCAAGCTGGACGACGGACACTTATGCCGAAGTGGCCTAACTTTACCAAACATCCAACCTCTCGATTTCAATCAAAAACCATACGAACCACACACTAACACGCATCGCACTGTGCAAAACTCCCTCATCTAGAGATCCCCCTCACCACCTCGACTAAACTTGAAGTAATAAAATTTACATACCCCTTCCCTCGTACTGAGTTAACTAACAGAGTTTGCTACCCCGTGACATTCCCCACTACCAAGTCACCGTTCGTACCGAACACAAACTAACATAGTACCTTCATCCGCCAACGACCTATAGGGTCCACCCTTCATTCTAAATCTTACTTGTCACTCACCCCGAGAGTACAGTCAAGACACCCAGCCTCCATGCCAAACCACTAGCCAATGCTACCGCTAGACAATCACCATGAACCAACCCCGATACTGTCACATGTTGCCGATAAGGCTTTCAAAGATGCGCCATTCTAAATTCCCAGAGGAGTAAAGGTCCTCAACCTTCTCACTATCATCCCAAACCTTTTTTCGTGAAAGACTTACCACAGTGACTCGACTCACGGGTCACACCCAAACTACGGGCTATACACCCAATCAACTCTCACGATAGAAACTCCCGACCTAACCAGTGTTAAGGTACAAACCTATCACTTTCGATCATAGTAAGGAAGTCCAAAAACTTAGGAAGCGTCCGTAAGCTACTACCCGAGATATAGCACCAGCTGCTGACAACACACCACTCTAGATGCCAACAGCTACATCCTTATCTAGGGACTAATACTCCCTCTATCGAATGACCAATCATAACACATGCTAATTCGGCAACGTTACCCACCATGAAGGTACAAGTCTACTCCTAATAAGATTATGCGTCATGCCCTCGTAAAATACCATGTTAAATACATACTACACCTAGTATTAATCTCACACTTCACATCCTCTCAAGGAGTTACCGCGACAGTAGACTAACATCACTTTCACACACCAAAGATCAATTAGATATCACTAATGAAATTCCGAACACCTGGCAAGGATAATTGTTCTTGCCCCCTTGTAATTCTGATTAAGATGCACATCTCTCAGTAATCCTTTCAAATTTGAAAACATGGCTCATCAGCCCTCATTTTTTTTTTCAAAACCAAATCCCACGCATAACAATGCATTATTACCAAAGATTTTATGGTCTCACAACAACCTATTATATTAACAAACCTTTTAGAGCCGCTACATGCTCTAACTTGCCCATTTCAAGAAAATAGGTAAGTACCGGCACACATAACTATATAGACATATATATAGAAACAAACAACCTTGATGTTCCAATCCACCCAATCTAAGGGAATTAACAAACTAAGCATATATATATAGGTAAACAGACAGTTTAGATGTTTCAACATTCCCAAAACACATTGGTTACACAATGGAACCCAATGACCACAAAACGATAATTCACCGGTTACAAAACGGATTAGTCAAAACAAAATCAACCCCTCGGTATTACCACCACTGCCGTCCCTCGCTGGACCGCCAAAATTGGTCATCCCCAAACACAAGATAACCTACGAGCTTACTAACCACGGACAAGAACTACTAATGTGCCCCGACTGGCCACATCTGGAACAACTGCGGACTTCCCCAAGTGGGACTTGTGAACTCGACTACACTGAGGCCCTCGAAATTTGGCCTGACTGTCCTCCAAAACGATACTGGCCCTGCCCAATCGAACAAGGCTGGACTCGACTAGGTTGTAAAACCCCCAGAGAAGCCCCCGGCTGAGTACAGAAACGTCGAATATGACCCGGCTGATTACACACCCAACAAGTAGGCGGTGCCTGAGCACTAGACTGGTTCAAAATCTAGGCTGATGAAGACCCCAACAACTGCCTCTCCACTGAGCATTTGATCGGCCCAAAACCCGGCTGGTTAAATGATCCTGGTGGTACAACTATTGGTTGGACTGCTAACCCTGCCCCCTCCCTCTGTGGGCAAACCGAAACCTTGTGGCCCAGCAGACCACATCTAAAACAAATGACACCCCTCTGTTTACTTTCTCCTGAACCCAAATCCGACACTGGAAGGGTAGTTCTAGCCCGACCTCCTTGTTGCAGGTTTAAACCCCTCTGCCTCTTAAAAGGCCTACCAACACCCTGAATCACAGGAGTCGTCGAAACGGCCTCCTCCATATTCTGGCCCATAGCTAGCACCGCAGCCTCTACATGGGCAGCCGCCTCAACAAGCACACTATAACTTCTATGCCAAGACCCCACCATCCTTACACGGATGTCGTCACACAGCTTACTCTCAAACTCCGCGCAACGCAACTCCTCTGTCTCTACCAATTCTGGAGCAAACCTCGACAGGTTAGAAACCATCTTTCAAACCACACCAAGGGTGTAGTACCCTGGCGTAACTCCACAAACTGTTTCCGCAACTCTTCCCGAGCGGAAGGAGGGAAATCACAACTTCCTCGCCTAGGCATCCTAGTAAAAGTAACAAAGGATATTAGCACATTCATAAATGTGCCGAAACTAAACACTCGCGTCGTAATGCATGGACAACTGTAATTCACTCCACGTAAGCACATAAACACATAAGCATTTACGAATTTCATTTCAGGATAATGATAGTCCCGAGGCGTTACAAGAGTTCCAGTTAGAAACAGCATTGATCAGGTGCCTTTCCAACAGGACTCCCAGAAACCCAAGGATCCAATCAACATCCTAGAAACTAAATCCCATACCCAAATAGTCACATAAGTATGTTATCACATAAGCACATAACATTACATCTAAGTCTCTAACAAGCGAGACAAACCCATTGTGATCCTAATCACTTCCCACGTACCCAAAGTATTCGAACCCGGTACGCTCTGATACCAAGTTGTAACGCCCTCAAAATAATAACATTAAACCCAACAATTTAGATATACATTGATATAAGAGCCAAACATCATTCTATTCAACAGAGCAATTCTTTACAAGAAGCATTTCATATTAACAACAGAACCAAATGCCCTACGGGCTTACAGCTTTCCAAGCTAACACTTGGTTACAAAGAGGAGAGTACTAACTCAAATACACATTAAGCCCTTGGCTTGAAATTACATATAATACAACAAAAGATAACAAAACCACAAATGTCTGCCTGCCTCTAGCCTCCCAAGCGATGTCCTTGGAGGTGGCATGCTTCATGTACCTGAAAATGGTGTTCCATATAGGGTGAGCCACAACCCAGTAGAAATATACTAAACCAAATATGAACAATGACTAAAAGGTTAGCAGTTGATAGATGGTCAACACTTATACATTCCTTTACATCACAATACAATTTCATGACATTCAAATCCATGTTGCAATTCACTTTCTATTTCTTTCAACTTTGAGTTTGAAAGTAAGACTCAGTACTCTGGCCCAAAACATTTGATGAGATTATAGTTCATCACTAGAACACTTTCGAAATTCAAGGTGGATACACATTTTGGTGTTGTATCAATAACACATAAACTACTTCCATACTTCACAAACGATGATGATATACATTTTAGTGCTATATCAAATCAAACAAACTTTTCAATAGATAAGCATATGAGCTATATCACTACTACAAAAGATAAGCATATGAGCTATATCAACACTTTAACAGATAAGCATATGAGCTATATTAACACTTCAACAGATAAGCATATGAGCTGTATCATCACTACAATGAGAGAGCATATGAGCTGCAACCCTGGGTCCATCCCCCATCTTCCCTTAACCATTAACCGGTTTAGAGGTACATCCCCCATCTCCTCCCATACACAATCAATACATATAAACATAGAATCATATATGCAATCAATCAATACATAAAGTTAATGTATTCTATCCACCGGCTACACATAATGCATATAAACCCTTTGGTCATATGCACGATCAATCAATACATTAAGTTAATGTATTCTATCAACTGTCATACTCTATGACACATCCAATTGATTAGTTTTAATTTGCCTAAGGTTCCATTTCCATCAATACTCTAACATTAATCTCATTTCTCTATGCCTAACATGCATATAGGTTTAAATAATTAAAACCCCAACTTTTGTAAAATTACACAAAAGGCCCAAACTTTCTCAAAATTACTCAACAATCCCCCAACATATCAAAACGCTAAAATTCAAAGACAAAGTTCATAAGGAGGAGTAGGATATCCCTACCTCAAATTCGGAGCCCAAAGGAAGAAGATGACGAAACTCAACGTGCTCCAAAACTCAAAATTTTCGGATCAAAGTAAAGCCCTCGACGATCAACCCAACTTTTGTGAAGACCAAAGGTGAGAAAAACACCCTAACTAGATCAATACTTAGAGAGAAGTTATGGTTTTAAAGAGAAGAGCTCTTAAATGGCTTTTTGGAAAAGTAAGAGAGAGAAATGGGTGTGAAAAAGTGAGCCAAAAAGTTGAATCTCGGATTTAAATAACAGACTTCCCGCTCGAGCGGCAAAAGCCCCGCTCGAGCGTCACTCACAGATCCCCGTTCGAGCGTCCAATCTCCCACTCCAACGGCGGATGCACACTCCTAGAATTTTTGCAGAGCAGGTCCCCGCTCGAGCTCCCAAATCCCTGCTCGAGCGGCACACACAAAATCCCGCTCGAGCGGCCAATCCCCCGCTCGAGCGCCCAACCCTACACAGGAAAAACTGGATGGGTGTATTCCCCGCTCGAGCGTCCAAAGCCCCGCTCGAGCGGAGAGGCCAAAATCTGGGCAACTATTTTTGGTCTCTAAGCTCAACCAACCTGTTCCAAACCTTCCCAACACAGCCTAAGACTCAAATATAAAGAGTAAAGGATACAAACGACATATACACAACAACCAGCTCCACGGAACCGAGTCCGAAATACAACTGAATAGAAAAGGAAAAACTGGGATCGCTATAAAGCTGAATAGGAAAGGAAGTTGAATAAAAATGGAAGTTCATTCAAAAAATCACTATACCTACACGATCCATTTGGAAATTAAATAAAAAAGGAAGTTCAATCAATTTCCTTTTATTCCACTTGCATTTTTATTCAATTTTCTTTTCTATTCAACTTCCTTTTTTTATTTAATTTCCAAATAGATCGTTAAGGTATAGTGGTTTCTTGAATGAACTTGCATTTTTAATTTTATTCCACTTGAATTTTTATTCTATTTTCTTTTTATTCAACTTCCATTTATTTTCCTTTTTTATTTGGAAATTAAATAAAAAAGGAAGTTGAATAGAAAAGGAAATTGAATAAAAAAGGAAGTTGAATAGAAAAGGAAATTGAATAAAAATAGAAGTGGAATAAAAATAAAAATAGAAGTTGCATAAAATTAAAAATGGAAGTTTATTCAAGGAACCACTATACCTGAACGATCTATTTCGAAATTAAAGAAAAGAGGAAGTTGAATAGAAAGGCAAATTGAATAAAAATAGAAGTGGTTTATTGAATGAACTTCCATTTTTAATTTTATCCAGCTTCATTTTTTTATTTTTATTGCACTTGCTTTTTTATTTAATTTCCTTTTTGCTAGTTAACTTCCTTTTTTATTTAATATCCAAATAGATTGTTAAGGTATAGTGGTTTCTTGAATGAACTTCCATTTTTAATTTTATGCAGCTTCCATTTTTATTTTCAATTTCCTTTTCTATTCAACTTCCTTTTTTATTTAATTTCCAAATAGATCGTTAAGGTATAGTGGTTTCCTGAATGAACTTCCATTTTTTATTTTTATTTCTATTCTTCTTCCATTTTTAATTTTATTTAACTTTCACTTTTATTTAATTTCCAAATAGATCGTTAAGGTATAGTGGTTTCTTAAATAAAAAAGGAAATTAAATAAAAAAGGAAGTTGAATAGAAAAGGAAATTGAATAAAAATAGAAGTGGAATAAAAATAAAAATGGAAGTTCATTCAAGAAACCACTATACCTTAACGATCTATTTAGAAATTAAATAAAAAAGGAAGTGGTTTCTTGAATAGAAAAGGAAAATAAAAGTTCAATAAAAATAAAAAAGGAAGTTGAATAAAAAGGAAATTGAATAAAAATAAAAAAAGAAGTTGAACACAAAAGGAAATTGAATAAAAATGCAAGTGGAATAAAATTTCTTGAATGAACTTCTATTTTTAATTTTATGTAGCTTCCATTTTTAATTTTATGCAACATCCAATTTTATTTTTATTCAACTTCCTTTTTTATTTAATTTCCAAATAGATCGTTAAGGTATAGTGGTTTGTCAATTTCCTTTTCTATTCAACTTTCTTTTTTATTTAATTTCCAAATAGTTCATTAAGGTATAGTGGTTTCTTGAATGAACTTCCATTTGCATAAAATTGAAAATTGAAGTTCATTCAAGAAACCACTATACCTTAACGATCTTGAATGAACTTCCATTTTTAATTTTATGCAACTTCTTTTTTTATTTTTATTCAACTTCATTTTCCATTCAACTTCCTTTTTTATTTAATTTCCAAATGGATCGTTAAGGTATAGTGGTTTCTTGAATGAACTTCCATTTTCAACTTCCTTTTCTATTCAGCTTCCTTTTTTATTAAATTTCCAAATAGATCGTTAAGGTATAGTGGTTTCTTGAATGAACTTCCATTTTTAATTTTATGCATCTTCCATTTTTATTTGTATTCAATTTCATTTTCTATTCAACTTCCTTTTTTATTTAATTTCCAAATAGAACGCTAAGGTATAGTGGTTATTTGAATGAACTTCCTTTTATTCTTATTCAATTTCATTTTTTATTCAATTTCCTTTTCCATTCACCTTCCTTTTTTATTTAATTTCCAAATAGATCATTCAGGTATAGTGGTTTCTTGATTGAATAAAAAAGGAAGTTGAATAAAAATAAAAGTGGAAGCCGCATAAAATTAAAGATCAATTTGGAAATTAAACAAAAATTAAAAATGGAAGATCATTCAAGAAACCACTATACCTTAACCACTATTTGGAAATTAAATAAAAAGGAAGTTCAATGGAAAAGGAAATTGGAAAAAAATAGAAGTGGAATAACCTTAACCATCTATTTGGAAATTAAATAAAAAAGGAAGTTGAATAGAAAAAGAAATTGAATAAAAATAGAAAAGGAAATTGAATGAAAATGAAATTGAATAAAAATAGAAGTGGAATAAAAATAAAAATGGAAGCTGCATAAAATTAAAAATGGAAGTTTATTCAAGAAACCACTATACCTTAACGATCCATTTTTATTTTTATTCAATTTGCTTTTCTATTCAACTTCCCTTTTTATTTTTAGTTCACTTCTATTTTTATTCAATTTCCTTTTCTATTCAACTACCTTTTTTTATTTAAGTTCATTCAAATAGATCGTTAAGGCATAGTGGTTTTTTGAACGAACTTCCATTTTTAATTTTATGCAGCTTCCATTTTTATTTTTATTCCACTTTTATTTTTATTCAATTTCCTTTTCTATGCAGTTCATTTTTTATTTAATTTCCAAATAGATCGTTCAGGTATAGTGGTTTCTTGAATGAACTTCCATGTTTAATTTTAATGTCCAAATGGATCGTTAAGGTATAGTGGTTTCTTGAATGAACTTCCATTTTTAATTTTATGCAACTTCCACTTTTATTTTTATTCAACTTCCATACCTTAAACGATCTATTTGGAAATTATTTAAAAAAAGGAAGTTGAATAGAAAAGGAAATTGAATAAAAATAGAAGCGAATCGTTAAGGTATAGTGGTTTCTTGAATAAACTTCCATTTTTAATTTTATGCAACTTCCATTTTTATTTATTCAATTTCCTTTTCTATTCAACTTCCTTTTTTATTTAATTTCCAAATAGATTGTTAAGGTATAGTGGTTTCTTGAATGAACTTCCATTCAAGAATTTTCTGCAACTTCCTTTTCTATTCAACTTCCTTATTCAATTTCCTTTTGTATTCAACTTCCATTTTGTTTAATTTCCAAATAGATCGTTAAGGTATAGTGGATTCTTGAATGAGCTTCCTTTTTTATTTTATGCATCTTCCATTTTTATTCAATTTTCTTTTTTATACAACTTCATTTTTTATTTAATTTTCAAATTGATCGTTAGTTATAGTTGTTTCTTGAATGAACTTCCTTCTTTAATTTTATGCAACTTCCATTTTTAGTTTTATGCAACTACCAGATCTATTTTTATTTCACTTGCATTTTCTATTCAACTTCCTTTTTTATTTAATTTTCAAATAGAAAAAATAGATATGAAAGTTCATTCAAGAAACCACTATACCTTAACGATCTATTTGGAATAAAAATAAAAATGGAAGGAAGTTGAATAGCAAAGGAAATTGAATAAAAATGAAAGTGGAATAAAAATAAAAAAGGAAGTTCATTCTATTTTCCATTTTTATTTTTAATTTTATGCATCTTCCATTTTTATTTTTATTCAATTTCCTTTTTATTTTTATTTTTATTGCATTTTTATTCAACTTCCTTTTTATTTAATTTCCAAATAGATCGTTCAGGTATTGTGGTTTATATTCCTGAACGATCTATTTGGAAATTGAATAAAAATGGAAGTTGCATAAAAATAAAAAAGGAAGTGGAATAAAAAAAGAAGCAGAATAAAAATAAAAATGGAAGTGGAATAAAAATAAAATATAAAAATGGAAGTTCATTCAAGAAACCACTATGCCTTAACGATCTATTTGGAAATTAAATAAAAAAGGAAGTTGAATAGAAAAGGAAATTGAATAAAAATAGAAGTGGAATAAAAATAAAAATGAAAGTTGCATAAAAAAGGAAGACGCATGAAATTAAAAATAGAAGTTCATTCAAGAAACCGCTATACTTTAACGATCTATTTGGAAATTAAATAAAAAAAGAAGTTGAATAGAAAAGGAAATTGAATAAAAATGCAAGTGGAATAAAAATAAAAGTGCAAGATGCATAAAATTAAAAATGGAAGTTCTTTCAAGAAACTACTATACCTTAACGATCTATTTGAATGAACTTAAATAAAAAAGGAAGCTGAATAGAAAAGAAAATTGAATAAAAATAAAAATAAATAAAAATAAAAATGGAAGTTGCATAAAAATAAAAAAAGGAAGTTCATTCAAGAAACCACTATACCTAAACGATTAAATAAAAATGGAAGTTGAATAAAAATAAAAATGGAAGTTGAATAGAATTAAAAATGGAAGTTTATTCGAGAAACATTCAAGAACGATCCATTTGGAAAATAAATAAAAATAGAAGTGGAATAACAATAAAAAATGGAAGGTGCATAAAATAAAAAAAGAAGTTGAATAGCAAAGGAAATTGAAGAAAAAATGCATTAAATTAAAAATGGAAGATAATTCAAAAAACCACTATACCTTAACGATCTATTTGGAAATTAAATAAAAAATGAAGTTGAATAGAAAAGAGGAATAAAAATAAAAATGGAAGTTCATTCAAGAAGCCACTATACCTTAACAATCTATTTACAAATTAAATAAAAAATGAAGTTGAATAGAAAAAGAAATTGAATAAAAAAGAAGTGGAAGATGCATAAAATTAAAAATGGAAGTTCATTCAAAAAACCTGTCACGCCCCACTTTTTATTACTAAAGGTCATTACCAAGTTCATTAACTTAATCCAATTTCAGAGATAACATGCGGAAATGAACTTCAATTAATAATGAGCCAATTTCATTATATTCACTTCAATTTCACAAATCTATAACTTTCCCAAATTTAATTATATCAATTAATTAATACACAAATTAGGGCGGTTTCTTAAATGAACTTCCATTTTAAAGTTCTATTCAACTTCCTTTTTTATTTAATTTCCAAATGGATCGTTAAGGTATACTGGTTTCTTGATTACTATACCTTAACGATCCACTATACCTTAACGATCTATTTGAACTTTCATTTTTAATTTTATGCAACTTCTATTTTTATTTTTATTTCACTTGCATTTTTATTCAATTTCCTTTTCTATTCAACTTCCTTTTTCCATTCAAGAAACCACTATACCTTAATGATCTATTTGAAAATTAAATAAAAAAGGAAGTTGAATAGAAAACAAGGTCACCTCTCTGTGCCTCTAACACTCGAGTCACAAGTGTAGGCTGCACAACAACAGAAAACAAGGCAGCAGCCTCAACGGATTCGCCCAGAAGCAAATCAAACTCGCCAAGTGCCCCTAACATCTCCCACTTCCGGATGGCTATACAAGCTACATCACTAATGGATTTTCTGCTAAGGGTATCGGCCACAACATTGGCCTTCCCCAGATGATAATGCAACTCGAGGTCATAATCCTCAATAAACTCCATCCACCTCCTCTGCCTCAAGTTCAAGTCTTTCTGTGTAAACAGATATTTCAGAATTTTATGATCCGAGAACACCTCGAATCTCTCACCATAAAGGTAGTGCCTCCAAATCTTCAAGGCAAATATCACTGCTGCTAATTCTAGGTCATGTGTAGGGTAATTCTTCTCGTGAATTTTCAACTGACGTGAGCCATAGGTACCACTTTCCCCTCTTGCATCAATACACAACCCAAACCCTCTCGTGAGGCATCACAATAAACTGCATAACGCAACTCTCTCTCTGGAATAATCAAGACCGGAGCAGTGGTCAATCTAACTTTCAGCTCTTGGAACGAATTTTCACAAGTCTCACTCCATACAAATTTGACTCCCTTCCGAGTCAATCTAGTCAATGGCGAAGCTAGCCTGGAGAAATCCCTCACAAACCGGCGGTAATACCCAGCTAATCCCAGAAAACTGCGGATCTCAAACACACTCTTAGGCTGTGCCCAATCTTGCACTGCCTCAGTCTTGGATGTATCAACAGAAACCCCTTTCCCGAAAACCACATGGCCTAAGAACTTGACTTCCTCTAGCCAGAACTCACACTTCCCAAACTTGGCATACAGCCTATGGGCTCTAAGTAACTCAAGCACCACTCTCAAGTGTTCCTCGTGCTCCTCCTCTGAAGGTGAATAAATCAGGATGTCGTCCACGAAGACAACTACAAAACGATCTAAGAATTCCCAGAATATCCGGTTCATCAAATCCATAAACCCTGCCAGTGCATTGGTGAGCCCAAATGGCATCACCAGAAACTCATAGTGCCATACTGCATACGGAATGCCGTCTTCGGAATATCCTCCTCCCTGACCCTCAACTGATGGTAACCCGATCTCAAGTCTATCTTAGAGAAACAACGGGAACCCTTCATCTAGGCAAACAAATCATTTATACGGGGCATAGGGTACTTATTCTTAACCGTAGCCCGATTCAACTTTCGGTAGTCAATGCACAATCTCAAGGCACTATCTTTCTTTTTAGCAAAGAGGGCCGGTGCTCCCCACGGTGAAACACTAGGGCGAATAAAGCCCTTATCTAGCAATTCCTGGAGCTGAACTTTCAACTCAACCAACTCTGCTGGGGCAAAACGATAAGGTGCCATAGAAATCGGCGCCGTGCCGGGCACTAAATCAATGGAGAACTTGATCTCCCGGTGAGGTGGCAAACTAACAAGATCCTCGGGAAAGACATCCGAATACTCACACACCACCCTCAGCAATACAGTCTGGGTCTCATCACACTCACCACTCATAAAGCTAGCAAGTAGACCACTAAGCTCACTCCGCCCTCGCGGATCATACACCGGTGGCAAAACACTACCAACCCGGTCCCCCAAGAAATGGAAACACTCCCCGCTCAAGGTAAAAACAGTGACCCTCTGGAGGTAGCAGTCGATGACTGCCCAGTATGACGATAACCAGTCCATACCCAAAATAACATCAAAGCCCTTCATGGACATAACTACAAAAAAAAAAAACGGAAGCCTACAATCAACAACCTCTATATCACAACCTCTAACACCTTGTTTCAGGATCAATTCACCCCCAAGAGGTGACATAACACAAATAGGAGATGCTAACTGCGCCAACTCCAACTAAAAAACAGATGCAAATGCAGCAGATACAAAGGAATGAGATGCACCCGTATCAATCAATACACTAGCAACCGAGTTGCAAAACAAGAAGGTACCTCTCACAACTGATGGAGCAGGTACAAGATCCTGCGATCCTGCGCGGTAACAACATACACGCGCCCAGTAGGCCCCTAAGCCACCTGCTCACCCCTCGGAGCATACGACTGCTACACAGATTGGGACGACGAAGCTCCCGAATTGGCCCTCGTGGCCTGCACAGACTGAGCTGGCTGAAAACTCTGTGTCTGTCTAGAACCAGACGCCCCCGATGTGGCACCCAACTGCAGGCAAAACCTCTTCAGGTGCCCAGGCTGACCACACTGATAACAAGACAAGGACTGGCCTCTGCTCTGACTCTGGCTCTGCGGTCTAGCTGAAGAAGAAGCAGCTCTCTGACCTCCTCCTCTCTGTGGGCAAACTGAAGCTTTGTGGCCCAGCTGACCACACTTGTAACAGGTTAACTCTCCCTAATTGCCTCTCCCCGAGCCTGCACTCGGCACTAGAAAGGTCGATCTAGCAACACCACCCTGAGACTGCTGAGGGTTAGCACCCCTCTGTCTCCTACCATCACCCTGACCATCCTAGCTTCTCTAGGAGCCTCTCTATCTAGCCTCCTCCTCCTGCATCATGATCTCCATATGGGCTGCAGCATCAACCAAGCGCCCATACTCTCGGATCATAAAACCCCCAACTCTCAACTTGAGGCCACGCCTCAACCTCGTCTCAAACTCAATGCAACGGCATTCCTCGGACGCCACAAGTTCTGGTGCAAACCTGGACAAGCTAGTGAAAGCAGCCTCAAACTCGGCTACTGAAGAACTCAACTGAAAAAGATGGAGGAACTGGTCTCTCAGCTTCTCCCTGACTGCTGGAGATAAGTACTTCTCCTGAAAAGCCTCCACAAAAGCCTCCCACGTGCCACCAATACGGGCCCTCATAAATTTCCACCACTGACCCGCATTTCCCTTTAGCTGGAAGGATGCCAAGGTCACTTTCAACGCTCCGTCCTCGATGCCAAGCATCTCGAACGTCTTACTCATCTGCTCTAACCACTCATCAGCCTTGAGTGGCTCCTTCGGATCACCGATAAACTCGTCCGGGTTAGACCGGAAGAACTCCCTTTTCAAGAAGGAAGGCCTTGCATCAACAACCGGGGCTTACACTGGACCCTGAACTGGAACCTCAGCTCTAAGAATACCCATAGACTCCCTCAAAGCATCGGCTATCCCTCGGGCCAAGTCGCCCATAGCCTGCTGACCTGCTGGCTCGGCCACATTGGCCTGGCCAACTCCCTCCTGCTGTGCCGGAAAATCATCCGGTAAAGGCATCTCTTGCCTACCTCGGCTACCACGTCTACCTCCACGTCCCCTTCCTCATCCTCACATCCTAATAAAGGTAACAAGGAACGTTAGTACATTCATAAATGTGCCAAAGCTAAACACTCGCGTCCTAATGAATGGACAACTGTAATTCACTCCACGTAAGCACATAAACACATAAACACTTACGAACTTCATTTCCGGATAATGATAGTCCCGAGGCATTGCTAGAGTTCCGGTTAGAAACAGCATTGATCAAGTGCTTTTCCAACAAGACTCACAGAAACCCAAGGATCCAATCAACATCCCAGAAACTACATTCCATACCCACATAGTCACATAAGCATGCTATCACATAAACATATAATGTTACACATAAGTCTCTAACAAGCGAGACAAACCCATTGTGATACTAATCACTTCCCACGTACCCAAAGTATTTGAACCCGGTACGCTCTAATACCAAGTTGTCACGCCCTCAAAATAATAACATTAAACCAACAATCTAGACATGCATTTATATAAAAGATAACTATCATTCTATTCATCAGAGTGATTCATTACAAAGAGTATTACATGTTAACAACAAAAGCAAATGCCTTACGGGCTTACAGCTTTCCAAGTTAACACTTGGTTACAAAAACGAGAGTACTAACTCAAATATACATTAAGCCCTTGGCTTGAATTTACATGTAATACATCCAAAAGATAACAAAAACGACAAAAAGCCTGTCTGCCTCTAGCCTCCCAAGCTATGTCCTTGGAGGGGGGCATGCTACCTGCACCTGAAAATGATGTCCCATATGGGGTGAGCCACAGTCCAGTAGAAATACACTAAACCAACTATGAACATTGACTAAAATAAATAGCAATTGATAGGTGGTCATCACTGATACATCCACTTATATCACATTCCAGTTTCATGACATTAAGTCCATGTTACACTTCATTTCCATTACTTTTTCAATTTTGAGTTTGAAAACACGGCTCAGAACCTGGCCAAATAACTTTATGAGATTTTAACTCATCTTTAAATACTTTCTAAAATCATGATGGATACACATTGTGGTGCTGTATCAATAACATATAAAAATCACTTCCACGTATCTCAAATAATACACATAGTAGCGTTGTATTAATGAAACAAAACACTTCCATACGTTTCAAATAACACACGTTGTAGTGCTGTATTAATGAAACAAAACACTTCTATTTCACAGCCTGATACACATTGTAGTGCTGTATCACTGTCACACAAAATCCGGTTTAGAGGTCCATCCCTTATCTTCCCCTAAACCGCAGAGTACATCCCCTATCTCCTCCCACACAACGTAATGTATATAAACATAGATCATATACACAATCAATCAATACATAAAGGTGATGTATTATTCCAATCGCTATGTTCAATAGCACGTTCAACTGATTAGTTTTAGTTTGCCTAATCATCATGCAGTGTCTACAACAATCAAGACTATCCTCCACCGATAGCCCAAAGCAGTTATTTCTAAACAGAAAATAAATGCATCAAATGGATATATAATCAACATTTCAACTAGGTGAGCAATAATTAAATTCGACTACACCATTTAACTTCATACATCTTCAATTTCACATACTCAGTTCAATTCCTCATTTCTCCAAATTAATTATACAAATTAATTTGACTATGTAATTAGGACATTTCTCATAATTAACATAACAACCCTAAGGTTCCATTTTCTTCAATAGATCAATATTAATCTCATTTCTTTCTATGCCAAACATGCATATAGGGTTATATAAACAAAACCCCAACTTTTGTAAAATTACACAAAAGCCCCAAACTTTCACAAAATTACCAAACCAACCCCAACATATCAAAATGCTAAAATTTAAAGACAAAGCTCATAAAGAGGAGTAGGATATCCCTACCTCGAAGTTTGAGCTCCAACGGAGAAGAAGACAAAAAACCCAACGTGCTCCAAATCCCAACTTTTTCAGATTAAAACGAAGCCCTCAACACCCTCTATCTTTTTAACAAAGGACCTAGGGTAGATTCACACTCTAGCTAGATGATACCTTAGAGAGAAGGCAAGTTTAGAGAGAGAGAGAGAGTCTCGGATTCTAGGGTTTTCAAAACAAAGAAGATGAAAAAGTGAAGTTGAATCCGCTACTGTCTATTGATATACACAGGCTCGCTCGAGCGAAGACTTGGTCACTCGAGCGACCAGACATAGAAAACCCTCGCTCGAGCGAAGAAAGTCTCGCTCGAGCCAAAAACTCAAAGCTTCAGGTCTGCAACCCAGAAGCTCGCTCGAGCGACAGAATGCTCGCTCGAGCAAAGAACTCGAAAACATACACCTCGCTCGCTCGAGCAAAGGAAAGCTCGCTCGAGCGAAGAATTCCAGTGTTCAGGTCCAGAACAAGACGCAATCACTCGCTCGAGCGAAGCCACTCTGGCTCGACCCACCGGACACAAAAACTCAACTCTCGCTCGAGCGAAGAAACCCTGGCTCGAGTGAAGGACCAAAAGAACAGGCTCGCTCGAGCGACAAACTGCTCACTCGAGCGAAGGTCCAAAAATCTGGGCAGCAACACTTGGCTCCCAAACACAACCAACCTGCAACAAACCTGCCCAACACATCCTATAGCACAAATACGAAGTATGAAAGGATGTAAACAAGATTTACACAACTGCTAACAACCAAGAAACAAGATTTACACAACTGCTAACAACCAAGGAACCATTTTTATTTTATTTCCAAGTAGATCGTTAAGGAATAGTGGTAAGGAAATTGAATAAAAAAGGAAATTGAATAAAAATAGAAGTGGAATAAAAAAAAAATGGAAGTTGCATAAAATTAAAAATGGAAGTTCATTCTTGGAAACCACTATACCTTAACGATCTATTTGGAAATTAAATAAAAAATGAAGTTGAATAGAAAATGAAGTTGAATACCACTAAAAATTAAAAATGGAAGTTCATTCAAGAAACCACTATACCTTAATGATCTATTTGGAAATTAAATAAAAAAGGAAGCTGAATAGAAAAGGAAGTTGAATAAAAAAGAAAATTGAATAAAAATAAAAAATGGAAGCTGCATAAAATTAAAAATGGAAGTTCATTCAAGATCGTTAAGGTATAGTGGTTTCTTGAATGAACTTCCATTTTTTATTTTATGCATCTTCCATGTTTATTTTTATTCCGCTTCTATTTTTATTTGTTCAAGTATAGTGGTTTCTTGAATGAACTTCCATTTTTAATTTTATGCAGCTTCCATTTATATTTCTATTCCACTTCTATTTTTATTCAACTTCTTTTTTTATTCAATTTCCTTTTCTATTCAACTAAACATTCATTAAAGAAACCACTATACCTTAACGAAATAGATCGTTAAGGTATAGTGGTTTCTTGAATGAATTTTCATTTTTAATTTTATGCAACTTCCACTTTTGTTTAATTTTTTTTTCTATTCAACTTCCTTTTTTATTTAATTTCCAAATAGATCGTTAAGGTATAGTGGTTTCTTGAATGAACTTCCATTTCCAAATAGATCATTATGGTATAGTGGTTTCTTGAATGAACTTCCATTTTTATTTTTATTCCTTTTTTAATTTTATGCATCTTCCATTTTCTATTCAACTTCCTTTTTTATTTAATTTCCAAATAGATTGTTAAGGTATAGTGGTTTCTTGAATGAACTTCCATTTTTAATTTTATGCAACTTCCACTTCTATTTTTATTCAACTTTCTTTTTTATTCAACTTCCATTTCTATTCATTCAAGAAACCACTATACCTTAACGATCTATTAGGAAATGGAAGTTGCATAAAATTAAAAATGGAAGTTCATTCAAAAAGTTCATTTTTATTTTTATTCCTTTTCTATTCAACTTCCTTTTTTATTTAACTTCCATTTTTAATTTTATGCAACTTCCATTTTTAATTTTATTCCACTTCCATTTTTATTCAATTTCCTTTTTTTATTTCTATTCAACTTCCTCTTTTATTTAATTTTATGCAACTTCCACTTTTATTTTTATTCAATTTCCTTTTAATTTTTATTCAATTTCCTTTTCTATTCAACTTCCTTTTTTATTTATTTTCCAAATAGATCGTTCAGGTATAGTAGTTTCTTGAATGAACTTCAATTTTTAATTTTATGCAACTTCCATTTTTATTTTTATTCCTTTTCTATTCAACTTCCATTTTTATTTAATTTCCAAATAAATCGTTAAGGTATAGTGGTTTCTTGAATGAACTTCCACTTTTAATTTTATTCCACTTCCATTTTTAATTTTATTCCGCTTTTATTTTTATTTAATTTCCAAATAGATCGTTCAGGTATAGTGGTTCGATCTATTTGGAAATTAAGTAAAAAAGGAAGTTGAAACCAGTATACTTTTAATTTTATGCAACTTCCTTTTTTTATTTTTATTCAACTTCCTTTTTTATTTAATGTCCAAATAGATCATTTTCCATTTTTATTTTTATTCCACTTCTATTTTTATTCAATTATATTTTTTATTTAATTTCCATTTTTCATTTTATACAGCTTCCATTTTTAATTTTATTCCACTTGAATTTTTATTCAATTTCCTTTTCTATTCAACTTCCTTTTTTATTTAATTTCCAAATAGATCGTTAAATAAAAATAGATCGTTATTAAATAAAAAAGGAAGTTGAATAGAAAAGGAAATTGAATAAAAATTCAAGTGGAATAAAATTAAAAATGGAAGCTGCATAAAATTAAAAATGGAAATTAAATAAAAAAGGAAATTGAATAAGAATAGATGTGGAATAAAAATAAAAATGGAAGTTGCATAAAATTAAAAATGAAAATTAAATAAAAAAGGAAATTGAATAAAAAAGGAAGTGGAATAAAAATAAAAATGGAAGCTGCATAAAAATGGAAGTTGCATAAAATTAAAATGGAAGTTCATTAATTAAACCACTATACCTGAACAGTCTATTTGGAAATTAAATAAAAAAGGAAATTGAATAAAAAGGGATGTTGCATACGTTCAGGTATAGTGGTTTCTTGAATGAACTTCCATTTTCAATTTCCTTTTCTATTCAACTTCTTTTTTTATTTAATTTCCAAACAGAAGTGGAACCAATAAACCACAATACCTTAACGAATTAATTGGAAATTAAATAAAAATGACAGTTGCATAAAATGAAATTGAATAGAAAATAGAACTTCCATTTTATGCAACTTTCATTTTTATTTTTATTCAGCTTCTATTTTTATTCAATTTCATTCAAGAAAATTGAATAAAAATAGAAGTGGAATTAAAAATGAAAGTGGAAGTTGCATAAAATTAAAAATGGAAGTTCATGCAAGTGGTATAGTGGTTTCTTGAATGAAGTTCATTTCCATTTTTAACGATCTATTTGGAAATTTTATAAAAGGAAGTTGAATAAAAAAGGTATAGTGGTTTCTTAAATAGAAGTTGAATAAACTTCCAAATAGAACTTCCATTTTTATTCAACTTCTATGAACTTCCTTTTTTATTCAATTTCCTTTTCTATTCAACTTCCTTTTTTATTTTTATTTAATTTCCAAATAGATCGTTAACGTATAGTGGTTTCTTGATTTGGAAATTAAATAAAAAAGGAAGTTGAATAGAAACCATTCAACTTCCTTTTTTATTTAATTTCCAAATAGATCTTTAAGGTATAGTGGTTTCTTGAATGAACTTCTATTTTTAATTTTATTCCGCTTCTATTGTTATTCAATTTCCTTTTGTATTCAACTTCATTTTTTATTTAATTTCCAACTTCCATTTCTATTCAATTTCCTTTTCTATTAAACTTCCTTTTATTTAATTTTTATGAATTTGCATTTTTAATTTTATGCAACTTCCACTTCCATTTCTATTCAATTTCCTTTTCTATTCAACTTCCTTTTTATTTAATTTCCATTTTTATTCCGCTTCCATTTTTAATTTTATGCAACTTCTATTTTTCAGTTTTATGCAACTTCCATTTTTAATTTTATTCAATTTCCTTTTCTATTCAACTTATTTTTATTTAATTTTTATGAACTTCCATTTCTAATTTTATGCAACTTCCATTTTTATTTTTATGCAGCTTCTATTTTTATTTTTATTCCTTTTCTATTCAACATCCATTTTCAATTTCTTTTTCTATTCGACTTCCTTTTATTCAACTTCCTTTTTCTATTTGAATAGAAAAGGAAATTGAATAAAAATGCAAGTGCAATAAAAATAAAAATGGAAGTTGCATAAAATTAAAAATGGAAGTTCCATTTTTATTTAATTTCCTTTTCTATTCAACTTCTTTTTTTATTTATTCAATTTCCTTTTCCATTCAACTTCCTTTTTTATTTAATTTCCAAATAGTTCGTTAAGGTATAGTGGCTTGAATCAATTTTATGAAAGATGAAAGTGGTGGATCGCTAAGGTATAGTGGTTTCTTGTATACCTTAATTTAATGCAACTTCCATTTTAAAAAATTAAACCACTTCCTTTTCTAAGGTATAGTTATTCAATAAACCACTATACCTGAATGATCTTTTTATTTAATTTCCAAATAGATCGTTAAGGAAATGGAATAAAAAATAGATCATTCAAGAAACCACAATACCATAACGATCTATACCTTAACGATTGTTAAGGTATAGTGGTTTCTTGATCAAGAAAGAACTATACCTGGTGGTTTTTTGAATGAACTTCCATTTTTAATTTTATGCAACTTCCTTTTTTATTTAATTTCCACTATACCTTTTTAAAAATGGAAGGAAGTTGAATACAAAATGGAAGTTGCACAAAATTAAAAATGGAAGTTCATTCAAGAAACCACTATTTCCTTTTTTATTCAACTTCATTTTTTATTTGGAAAGATCATTAAGGTATACTTCTAATTTTAATGAAGTTGAATAGTTCATTTTCTTTAATTTCCTTTTTTTTTTTTATAATTTTTAAGGTATAGTGGAAGTTGAATAAAATGGAAGTTGGAAAATGAAGTTGAATAAAAATGGTAGTTCATTCAAGAAACCACTATACCTTAACGATTTATTCCACTTCTATTTCTATTCAACTTCCTTTTTTAACTTCCTTTTCTATTTAATTTCCTTAATCATTTTTAATTTTATGCAACTTCCTTTTTTATTTAATTTTATTTTATTCAGCTTCAACTTTAAAAATGGAAGCTGAATAAAATAAAATTAAATAAAATAAAAATGGAAATTAAATAGCAAAGGAAGTTGCATAGAAAAGGAAATTGAATGAAAAATGGAAGTTCATTCAAGAAACCACTATACCTTAACGATCTATTTGGAAATTAAATAAAAAAGGAAGTTGAATAGAAAAGGAAGTTGAATAGAATATGAAATTGAATAAAAATGCAAGTGAAATTAAATAATCAAGAAACCGCTATACCTTAACGATCAATTTGGAAATTAAATAAAAAAGGAAGTTGAATAGAATTAAAAATGGAAGTTCATTCAAGAAACCACTATACCTTAACGATCTATTTAGAAATTAAATAAAAAAGGAAGTTGAATAGAATTAAAAATTGAAGTTCATTCAAGAAACCACTATACCTTAACGATCTATTTGGAAATTAAATAAAAAAGGAAGTTGAATAGAATTAAAAATGGAAGTTCATTCAAGAAACCACTATACCTTAACGATCTATTTGGAAATTAAATAAAAAAGGAAGTTGAATAGAAAAGGAAGTTGAATAGAATATGAAATTGAATAAAAATGCAAGTGAAATTAAATAATCAAGAAACCGCTATACCTTAACGATCAATTTGGAAATTAAATAAAAAAGGAAGTTGAATAGAATTAAAAATGGAAGTTCATTCAAGAAACCACTATACCTTAACGATCTATTTAGAAATTAAATAAAAAAGGAAGTTGAATAGAATTAAAAATTGAAGTTCATTCAAGAAACCACTATACCTTAACGATCTATTTGGAAATTAAATAAAAAAGGAAGTTGAATAGAATTAAAAATGGAAGTTCATTCAAGAAACCACTATACCTTAACGATCTATTTGGAAATTAAATAAAAAAGGAAGTTGAATAAAAAATGAAGTTGAATGATCTTGAATGAACTTCCATTTTTATTCAATTTCCTTTTAATTTCCAAATAGATCGTTAAGGTATAGTGGTTTCTTGAATAAACTTCCATTTCTAATTTTATGCAACATCCATTTTTATTTCCATTCAACTTCCTTTTTTATTTAATTTTCAAATAGATCGTTAAGGTATAGTGGTTTCTTGAATGAACTTCCTTTTTTATTTTATGCAGCTTCCATTTTTATTTTTATTTCAACTTTCTTTTCAAAAAATTTCCAAATAGATCATTAAGGTATAGTGGTTTCGATTTCAACTTCCTTTTTTATTTAATTTCCAAATAGATCGTTAATATATAGTGGTTTCTTGAATGAACTTTTTATGCATCTTCCATTTTTTTTTTAACGATCTATTTGGAAATTAAATAAAAAAGGAAGATGAATAAAAAGGAAATTGAATAAAAATGGAAGATGCATAAAATTAAAAATGGAAGTTCATTCAAGAAACCATTATACCTTAACGATAGATCGTTAAGGTATAGTAGTTTCCTGAATGAACGTCCTTTTCTATTCAACTTCCTTTTCTATTCAACTTCCTTTTTTTATTCCTTTTCTATTTAATTTCCAAATGGATCGTTAATTTCCTTTTCTATTCAACTTCCATTTTTATTCAATTTCCTTTTCTATTCAAGAAACCACTATACCTTAACGATCTATTTGGAAATTAAAAATAAAAAAATGGAAGTTCATTCAAGAAACCACTATACCTTAAGGATCTATTTTTAATTGAAAATGAAAGATGCATAAAATTAAAAATTGGAAGTTAAATAAAAAATGAAGTTGAATATATTTTCAATTTTCAAATAGATCGTTAAGGTATAGTTGAATAGAAAAGGAAATTAAAAATGGAAGTTCATTCAAGAAACCACTATACCTTAACGATCTATTTGGAAATTAGATAAAAAAGGAACGACTATACCTTAACGATCTATTTGGAAATTAAATAAAAAAGGAAGTTGAATAAAAATAAAAAAGGAAGTTCATAAACTTCCATTTTTATTTTTATTTAATTTCAACTTCTGTTTTCATTTTTATTCAAGAATGGAAGATGCATAAAATTAAAAATAGAAGTTCATTCAGCTTCCTTTTCTATTTTATTCAAGAAACCACCATTTTTTTTATTCAATTTCTTTTTCTATTCAACTTCCTTTTTTATTTAATTTCCAAATAGATCGTTAAGGGGTAGTGGTTCGTTAGAAAAGGAAATTGAATAAACTTCCAAATAGAAAAGGAAACAACTATACCTTAAGGATCTATTTAAAAATTAAATAAAAATGGAAATTGAATAAAAATAAAAATGGAAGTTTATTTAAGAAACCACTATGCCTTAACGATCTATTTGAATGAACTTAAATAAAAAAGGAAGTTGAATAGAAAAGGAACTTCGATTTCCATTTTTATTCTACTTGCATTTTTATTCAATTTTCATTTTTATGCAACTTTCTTTTTTATTTTTATTCCACTTGCATTTTTATGCAACTTCCTTTTTTATTTTTATTCCATTTCCTTTTCTATTCAACTTACTTTTTTATGCAACTTCCTTTTCTATTCAACTTCCTTTTTTATTTAATTTCCAAATAGTTGGCTTTTTCATTTAATGAAATTTACCTTTTCTTTAAAAATGGATACAATTTAATTTCCTTTTTCTATTCTATAAAAATGGAAGCTGCATAATATTAAAAATGGAAGTTCATTCAAGAAACCACTATACCTTTTTTATTTTTAGTTATATTAAATAAAAATACAATTTAAAAATGGAAGCTGCATAAAATTGAATAAAAAAGGAAATTGAATAAAAATGGATGCTGCATAAAATTAAAAAGATGGAAGTTGAATAAAAATAGAAGTTGAATAGAAAAGGAAGTTGCATAAAAAAGGAACCACTATACCTTAACGATCCATTTAAAAATGAACTTGCATTTTTAATTTCCTTTTCTATTCAACTTCCTTTTTTATTTAATTTTCCTTTTTTGTTTAATTTCCAAATAGATCATTAAGGCATAGTGGTGTCTTGAATAAACTTCCATTTTTAATTTTATGCAATTTTCACTTTTATTTTTATTCTACTTCTATTTTTATTCAATTTCCTTTTGTATTCAACTTCCTTTTTTATTTAATTTCCAAATAGATCGTTCAGGTATAGTGGTTTCTTGAATGAACTTCCATTTTTAATTTTATGCAACTTCCATTTTTATTTTTATTCCGCTTGCATTTTTATTCAATTTTCTTTTTTATTCAACTTCCTTTTTTATTCAGCTTCCTGTTTTATTTAATTTTCAAATAGATCATTCAGGTATAGTGGTTTCTTCAATGAACTTCCATTTTTAACGATCCATTTGGAAATTAAATAGAAGTTCCTTTTTTTAATAGAAATAAAAAAAAGGAAGTTGCATAGATCGTTCAGGTATAGTGGTAACCACTATCCATTTGGAAACCACTATACCTTAACGATCTATTTGGAATTAGAAAAGGAAATTAAATAAAAAAGGAAGTTGAATAGAAACCATTTTTATTTTTATTCCACTTGCATTTTTATGCAATTTTCTTTTCTATTCAACTTCCATTTTTATTCAGCTTCCATTTTTATGCAATTTTCTTTTCTATTCAACTTCCATTTTTATTCAGCTTCCATTTTTATTTTTATGCAATTTTCTTTTCTATTCAATTTTCCTATTCCACTTCTATTTTTTCCTTTTTTATTTAATTTCCAAATAGATCGTTAAGGTATAGTGGTTTCTTATTCAACTTCCATATTTAATTTCCTTTTATTTAGAAATTAAAAAAGGATAGTGGTTTCTTGAACTTCCATTTTTATTCAATTTCATTTTCTATTTAATTTCCAAATAAAAATGGAATAAAAATAAAAGTGGAAGTTGAAGGAAATTAAAAATGGAAGTTCATTTTTATTTTTATTCATTTTCTATTCAACTTCCTTTTTTATTTAATTTCCTTTTTTATCCATTTAAACCACTATTCAACTTCCTTTTTTTCATTCCACTTCTATTTTTATTCAAGGGGAATAAAAATAGAAGTGGAATGAACTTCCATATTTAATTTTATTCAACTTTAATTTTTATTCAATTTCCTTTTCTATTCAACTATACCTTAACGATCTATTTGGAAATTAATGGTTTCTTGAATGAACTTCTATTTTTAATTTTATGAAACCCCTATACCTGAACGATCCATTTGGAAGTTAAATAAAAAAGAAAGTTGAATAGAAAAGGAAGCGGAATAAAAATAAAAATAGAAGTGAAATAAAAATAAAAATGGAAGTTGTATAAAAATAAAAGTGGAAGTTGCATAAAAATAAAAATGAAAGTTGACCACTATGCCTTAATGATCTATTTGGAAATTAAATAAAAAAAGAAGTTGAATAGAAAAGGAGTAAAAATGGAAGTTGAATAAAAAATGGAAGTCGTTCAAGAAACCACTATACCTTAACGATCCATTTGAAAGTTCCATAAAATTAAAAATGGAAGTTCATAAAAATGGAAGTTCATTCAAGAAACCACTATACCTTAACGATCTATTTGGAAATTAAACAAAAAAGGAAGTTGAATAAAAAAGGAAGTTGAATGGAAAATGAAATGGAATAAAAGTAGAAGTGGAATAAAAGTGGTTTATTTAATTTCATTTTAAGGTATAGTGGTTTCTTGAATGAACTTCCATTTTCAATTTCCTTTTCAAATAAAAAAGGAAGTTGAATAGAAAAGAAAATTAAATAAAAAAGGAAGTTGAATAGAAAAGGAAGTTGAATAGAAAAGGAAATTGAATAAAAATGCAAGTAGAATAAAATTAAAAAGGAAGTTGCATAAAATTAAAAATGGAAGTTCATTCAAGAAACCACTATACCTTAACGATCTATTTGGAAATTAAAAAATGGAAGGAAGTTGAATAGAAAAGGAAGTTGAATAAAAAATGGAAGCTGAATAAAATTAAAAATGGAAGTTCATTCAAGAAACCACTTTTATTCAACTTCCATTTTTATTCAATTTCTATTTTTATTCAATTTCCTTTTCTATTCAACTTCCATTTTTATTTAATTTCCAAATAGATCGTTAAGGTATAGATGGAAGTTCACTCAAATAACCACTATACCTGAACGATCTATTTGGAAGTTGAATAGAAAAGGAAGTTTCATTCAAGAAACCACTATGCCTTAATGATCTATTTGGAAATTGAACTTCCATTTCTATTCAACTTCCTTTTTTATTTAAGTTGTAAATAGATCGTTAAGGTATAGTGGTTTATTGAATGAACTTCCTTTTCTATTCAACTTCCAAATAGATCGTTAAGGTATAGTGGTTATTTGAATGAACTTCCATCTATGCCTTAACGATCTATTTGGAAATTAAATAAAAATGGAAGTTGAATAGAAAAGGAAATTGAATAAAAATAAAAATTAAAAATAAAAAAGGAAGTTGAAACCACTATACCTTAACGATCTATTTGGAAATAAACTAAAAAAGGAAGTTGAATAGAAAAGGAAATTGAATAAAAAGTAAAATTGAATAAAAATAGAAAAGGAAGTTGAAGTTCATTCAAGAAACCACAAAAAGGAAGTTAAGGTATAGTGGTTTCTTGAATGAACTTCCATTTTTAATTTTATGCAACTTCCTTTTTTATTTAATTTCCAAATAGACCGTTTAGGTATAGTTGTTTAAACTTCCATTTTTAAATAACTTCATTTTCTATTCAACTTCCTTTTTTATTTAATTTTCAAATAGATCGTTAAGGTATAGTGGTTTCTTGAATGAACTTCCATTTTTAATTTTATGCAACTTTCATTTTTATTGTTATTCCAAATAGATCGTTAAGGTATAGTGGTTTCTTGAATGAACTTCCATTTTCAACTTCCTTTTCTATTCAACTTCATTTTTTATTTTTATTGCACTTGCATTTTTATTCAAGTTCATTCAAGAAACCACTTCCATTTATATTTTTATTCAACTTCCATTTTTATTCAATTTCCTTTTCTATTCAACTTCCTTAACGATCTATTTTCTTTTCTATTCAAGAACCTTTTTTATTTAATTTCAAATAGATCGTATTTTTAAGAGAAGTTCATCCAATTTCATAAAATGGAAGTTCATATTTCCAAAAGTGGAAGTTGAATAAAATTAAATAAAAAAGAATAGAACTTTCATTTTTAAAATAAAAAAGTGGAAGTCATTCAACTTCCTTTTCTATTTCTATTCAACTTCCACATTTTCAATTTCCTTTTCTATTCAACTTTCTTTTTTATTTAATTTCCAAACAAAATGCTTCCTTTTTTATTTTTATGCAACTTCCCTTACTTTTTCTATTCAACTTCCTATTTTTATTTAATTTCCAAATAGATCGTTAAGTTATGGTGGTTTCTTGAATGAACTTCCATTTTTAATTTTATTCCACTTTTATTTTTTTTCAATTTCCTTTTCTATTCAATTTCTAAATAGATCGTTAAGGTGTAGTGGTTTCTTGAATGAAAATGCAAGTGGAATAAAAAAAAATGGAAGTTCAATCAAGAATAGATCGTTGAATAGAAAAGGAAATTGAATAAAAATGCAAGTGCAATAAAAATAAAAATGGAAGTTGCATAAAATTAAAAATGGAAGTTGAATAGAAAACAAAGGAAGTTGAATAGAAAAGGAACGAATTTCATTCCCGGATAATGACAGTCCCGAGGCGTTACTAGAGTTCCGGTTAGAAACAGCATTGATCAAGTGCTTTTCCAACAAGACTCCCAGAAACCCATGGATCCAATCAACATCCTAGAAACTACATTCCATACCCACATAGTCACATAAGCATGTTATCAATTAAACACATAGCATATGACACTACATCTAAGTCTCTATCAAGCGAGACAAACCCATTGTGATACTAATCACTTCCCACGTACCTAAAGTATTCGAACCCAGTACACTCTGATACCAAGTTGTCACGCCCTCAAAATAATACATAAAACCCATCACTTTAGACATGCATTGATATAAGAGAAATCAACCATTTCTATTCATCAGAGTAGTTCTTACAACAGTATTACATGTTAACAACAAAAGCAAATGCCCTACGGGCTTACAGCTTTCCAAGTCAGCACTTGGTTACACAAAAGAAGAGTGCTAACTCCATACAAAAGTAGCCATTGGCTTGATATACATGTAATACAAACAAAATAAACAAAAAGAGTCTCAAACTCTCATCATCATCCAAGCTATGTCCTTGGAGGTGGCATGCTACCTGTACCTAAAAATAATGTCCCATATAGGGTGAGCCAACGCCCAGTAGAGATATGCTAAACACAGTATGAACAATAACTAAGACATTGGCAATTGATAAATGTTTAATTCCCATAAATCAATTCATAGCCCATTTCCATTACATGACCACTATGTCCATGTTTCATTCCATTTTCCATTTCTTATCAAATTCACAATTTACAACAACGGCTCAGAACCTGGCCAACAACTTACATGAGACAGTGACTCATATTAAACATTTCCCATTTTACATTAGATATGCATACCAGCTATATGACCATTTCGATAGATGAGCATATAAGCTATATCAACACCTCAACAGATAAGCATATAAGCTGTATCCACACTTCAACAGATAATCATATGAGCTATATCAACACTTCCATAGATAAGCATATGAGCTATATTAGCGAAGTCCATCCCCTATCTCCTCCCAAACAACATCCGGTTTAGAGGTCCATCCCCTATCTTCTCTTAAACCGTGGAGTACATCCCCTATCTCCTCCCACACACAACGTATATACACATAGGTCATATACACAATCAATCAATACATAACATTAATGTATTCTATCAACCGTCATACTCTATGACACATCCAATTGATTAGTTTTAGTTTGCCTAATCATCATGCATTGTCTACAACAATGAAAACTACCCTCCACCGGTAGCCCAAGCAATTATTTCTAAACAGATAATAAAAGTTCCAATAGATACAATTATCAACATTTTCAAAAGTGGGTGATTAACAAATCCAACTCCACCAATTCACAATATAATGAGTCTATTTCATTATTTCCAACTCAATTCCATATAATCACAACTTTCCCAAATTAATTATAACAATTAATTTATACAACAAATTAGGGTTTCTACCCCATTTCCCAATATTGACCCAATGGTCCATATATCAACTACCAACAACAATATCATTATTTTGAAACCCAAATTACACATTTTAGAGTCAAAATAACAAAACCCTTTTTTAACATTTTGAAACCCTAAGTCCCAAAATTACCCAACTTCAACACTTTATCAAAACAACCAAAAATCTATGTCAAAGACCATAAAAGTGAGTAGGAATCCCTAACTCAAATTCGGAGCCCAAGGGAAGAAGGAGACAAAAATGAAAATGCTCCAAATCCCAAGATTCTTGGATCAAAAGATAGCCCTCGACGATCAATGACTTTTTTACAAAGGCCAAAGGTTAGGAAAATACTCTAGCTAGATCAATCCTAAGAGAGAAGTTAGGTTTTAGAGTGAGGTGCTCTCCAATGGCTTTTTCGAAAAAGGAAGAGAGAGAAAGGAAATCAAAAAGTGATCCAAAAAGGTGAAACCCGGTGTGATATACAAGTCTCCCCGCTCGAGCGTGGAAACCCCCGCTCGAGCGTCACTCACAGACTCCCGCTCGAGCGTCCAAACCGCCGCTCGAGCGTCGGATACACACTCCCAGCACTTTTGCAGAACCAGGTCCCCGCTCGAGTGTCCAACTCACCACTCGAGCATCACACACAAACTCCTGCTCGAGCGTCCAAACTGCCGCTCGAGCGTCCAACACTGCACAGAAAATACTGGATGGGTGATTTTCCCGCTCGAGCGGACAAGCAACAACAAAGGCCCCGCTCGAGCGTTAAAAGCTCCGCTCGAGCGGACATGCCAAAATCTGGGCATCTAGTTTTGGTTTCTAAGCTCAACCAACTTGTTTCAAACCTTCCCAACACAACCCAAGACTCAAATACAAAGAGTAAATGATGTAAACGAGATATACACAACAACCAATTCCACGGAACCTAAGTCCGGATACAACAATTAAAGCAAAGGGAAACCGGGATCGCTATAACCTCCCCCCCTTAAAGAATTTCGTCCCCGAAATTAAACACAAGTTTTTCAAAAACAAGTTTTCTCCATTTTCAACAATATTACAACATAATATTAAACATTCCGACCCATTACTAGTCAATCCCATCTCTTTTCAAGAGGCATTTCACATTATACAAAACAACCTGCATTACCAACATGCATTCCTTTGAAATTTACCAATTTCATTACATTTTCCACAATTCCATAACACATGCAACATTAACATTATGCTTGCATTCCCACAATTTACTTAACATACACCATGTTAACATAGCTTCCATTTACCAAAACATTCACAATGTTTTAACTCTTAAGACATATATAATGCTCTTAAAGTTCAATATTATTACAAAATTTCAACACATGATTACATATCAACAAACATGTCCGGATACTTTTCACGGACTTCCAACTCACGTTCCCAAGTGGCTTCCTCCACTCCGTGATGTTTCCACAAAACCTTTACCAATGGAATGGTCTTGCCACGCAGGACTTGATCCTGCCTATCCAAGACCCGAACTGGTCTCTCCTCATATGAGGCATCCTCATCTACCTCCAAATTGGTCCAATCCAGCACGTGGGACGGATCCGGCTCGTACTTCCGAAGCATACTAATATGAAATACATCATGCACCCCGGACAACTGCGGTGGCAAAGCCAAACGATAAGCAACTTCCCCAATCCTCTCAAGGATCTCAAAGGGGCCAATAAACCGAGGGGATAACTTCCCACTCTTCCTGAACCTCATCAAACCTTGCCTATGTGATATTTTCAAGAAAACATAATCACCTACCTCAAACGCCAAAGGCCTCCTCCTACGGTCGGCATAACTCTTTTGGCGACTCTGGGCAGTAACAAGCCTCCTACGGATAAGCTCAACTTTCTCCATCGTCTCCCTAACCAACTCCGGACCCAACAAAGGTGCATCACCCACCTCGGCCCAACAAACTGGAGACCTACACAGTCGGCCATACAAGGCCTCAAACGGTGCCATACCGATACTAGACTGAAAGCTGTTGTTGTAGGCAAACTGCACCAAGGGTAAGTGCCTCTCCCATGTCCCACTAAAATCAAGGACACAACCTCGAAGCATATCCTCAAGGATCTGAATAGTACGCTCGGACTGCCCGTCAGTCTGAGGATGGTAAGCCGTACTAAAGGTCAACTTAGTGCCCAAGGCACTCTGCAAACTCTGCCACAACCTAGCAGTAAAATGAGGATCTCTATCTGAGATGATCGTCACTGGGACCCCTTGCAATCTCACTATGTCCCGAATATATAAGTCGGCGAGATGATCTACCGAATCTCTCACGCGCATAGGGATAAAGTGCGCCGACTTAGTCAACCAGTCTACAACCACCCAAATAGCATCACTACCCCGCTGAGTCCTCGGAAGACCTACAACGAAGTCCATAGTGACATGCTCCCACTTCCACTCGGCAATAGGTAAGGGTTGCAACAAACCCGCTGGCCTCTGATGCTCGGCCTTCACTTGCTGACAAGTAAGGCACTTCGATACGAAAACCGCCACATCTCTCTTCATACCCCGCCACCAGAACTGACGACCCAAATCTCGACACATCTTAGTGCCTCCCGGATGCACCGCAAGACGTGAATGGTGAAACTCTCGGAGTACTTCCTCTCGGCAAGACTCCGGCACAAACAAACGGTCTCGGTATCTCACACTCTGGTTGGGATACACCGTTAAACCCTTCTCAACCTTCCCACTAGAGATCTTCTCTTAGAGGGATTCTACCTCAAGGTCACCTCTCTTTGCCTCTAACACTCGAGTCACAAGTGTAGGTTGCGCAACTACAGAAAACATGGCCGCAGCCTCAACAGATTCGCACAGAAGCAAATCAAACTCGCCAAGTGCACCCAACATCTCCTATTCCCGGATGGCTATATAAGCTACATCACTAATGGATTTCCTACTAAAGGCATCAGCCACAATATTGGCCTTTCCCAGGTGATAATGCAACTCGAAGTCGTAATCCTCAATAAACTCTATCCACCTCCTCTGCCTCAAGTTCAAATCTCTCAGTGTAAACAGATACTTCAAACTCTTGTGGTCCGAGAACACCTCGAACCTCTCACCATAAAAGTAGTGCCTCCATATTTTCAAGGCGAAGATTACGGCTGCTAACTCTAGGTCATGTGTAGGGTAGTTTTTCTCGTGTATTTTCAACTGACGTGAGCCATAAGCTACCACTTTTTCCTCTTGCATCAACACACAACCCAAACCCTCTCGCGAGGCATCACAATAAACCGCATAACCCAACCCTCTCTCCGGAATAATCAACACCGGAGCAGTGGTCAACCTATCCTTCAACTCTTGGAACGACTTTTCACAAGTCTCACTCCACACAAACTTGACCCCTTTCCGTGTCAATCTAGTCAACGGTGAAGCTAGCCTAGAGAAATCTTTCACAAACCAACAGTAATACCCAGCTAATCCCAGAAAACTACGGATCTCAAACACACTCTTAGGCTGTGCCCAATCTTGCACTGCATCAACCTTGGATGTATCAACAGACACCCCTTCCCCGGATACCACATGGCCTAAGAATTTGACTTCCCCTAGCCAGAACTCACACTTCTCGAACTTGGCATATAGCCTATGGGCTCTAAGCAATTCAAGCACCACTCTCAAGTGTTCCTCGTGCTCCTCCTCAGAAGGCGAATAGATAAGAATGTCGTCCATGAAAATGACTACAAATCGATCCAAGAATTCCCGGAAGATCCGGTTCATCAAGTCCATAAAGACTGCCGGTGTATTGGTAAGCCCAAATAGCATCACCAGAAACTCATAATGGCCATACCGCGTACGAAATGCCGTCTTCGGAATATCCTCCTCCCTGACCCTCAACTGGTGGTAACCCGATCTCAAGTCTATCTTAGAGAAACAACGGGAACCCTTCAATTGGTCAAACAAATCATCTATACGGGGCATAGGGTACTTATTCTTAACCGTAGCCCAATTCAACTTCCGATAGTCGATACAAAGTCTCAAGGCACCATCTTTCTTTTTAGCAAAGAGGGTCGGTGCTCCCCACGGTGAAACACTAGGGCGAACAAAACCCTTATTTAGCAATTCTGGGAGCTGAATCTTTAACTCACTCAACTCGGCTGGGGCAAACCGATAAGGTGCCATAGAAATCGGCGCCGTGCCGGGCACTAAATCAATAGAGAACTCTATCTCTCGGTGAGCTAGCAAACTAACGAGATCCTTAGGAAAAACATCCGAATACTCACAAACCACCCTCGGCAGCACAATCTGGGTCTCATCACACTCACCACTCAAAAAGCTAGCAAGTAGACCACTAAGCTCACTCTGCCCTCGTGAATCATACAACGGTGGCAACACACTACCAACCCGATCTCCCAAGAAACGGAAACACTCCCCGCTCAAGGTACAAACTGTGACCCTCTGGCGGTAGCAATCAATAACAGCTCAGTATGATGATAGCCAGTCCATACCCAAAATAACATCAAAGCCCTTCATGGGCATAACAACAAAGGGAAAAAGAAGCCTACGGTCGGCGACCTCTATATCATAACCTCTACATCTGTGCTTCAAAATCAATTCACCCCCAACAGGTGATACTACACAAATAGGAGATGCTAATAGTGCCAACTCCAATTCCAACACAGATGCAAATGCAGCAGACACAAAAGAATGGGACGCACCCGTATCAATCAACACACTAGCAACCGAGTTGCAAAACAGAAAGGTACCTCTCACAACTGATGGAGCCGATACTAGGTCCTACGCGGCAACAGCATACACGCGCCCTGTAGGCCCCTGATCCACCTGCTCACCTCTAGGAGCAAAAGACTGCTGCACAGACTAGGATGACGAAGCTCCCGGATTGGCCCTCGAGGCCTGCACAGACTGAGCTGGTTGATAACTCTGCGTCTGCCTAGAACCAGACGCTCCCGAAGTGGCACTCAACTGCAGGAAAAACCTCTTCAGGTACCCAGGCTGACCACACTGATAGCTAGACAAGGGCTGGCCCCTGCCCTGACTCTGACCCTGAGGTCTAGCTGAAGAAGAAGCAGCTCGCTGACCCCCTCCCTTCTGTGGGCAAACCGAAGACTTGTGACCCAACTGGCCACAAGCGAAACAAGTCAAGCCTCCCTGACTACCTTTCCCAGATCCTGCATTTGGCACTGGAAAGGTCGATCTAGCCAAACCACCCTAAGACTGCTGAGGGTTAGAAACCCTATGTCTCTTGCCGTCACCCTGACCATCTTGGCTCCTCTTGGAACCTCTCTGCCCCTCCTCCTTCTCCTGCATCATAATCCCCATATGAGCTGCAGCATCCACCAAACGTCTGTACTCCCGGATAAAAGACCCTCCAATCCTCAACTTGAGCCCACACCTCAACTTTTGCTCAAACTCGAAGCAACGACGTTCCTCGGACGCCACAAGTTCAGGTGCAAACCTGGACAGACTAGTAAAAGTGGCCTCAAACTCGGCCATTGACAAACCCTACTGTTTAAGCTGGCAAAACTGTTTCCTTAGCTTCTCCCTAGCAGCTGAAGACAAGAACTTCTCCTAGAAAGCATTCACAAAAGCCTCCCATGCACCACCAATACTGCCCTTCTCGTACTTCCACCACTGACCCACATTTCCCTTCAGTTGGAAAGATGCCAAGGTCACCTTCAAAGCCCCGTCCTCGATGCCAAGCATCTCGAACGTCTTCTCCATCTGTTCCAACCACTCGTCAGCCTTAAGTGGCTCTTTCGGATCCCCAACAAACTCATCTGGGTTAGACCGGAAAAATTCCCTCTTCAAGAAAGAAGGCCCTGCCTCAGCAACATGGGCTTGATCCTGATTCCCTGCTCTGAGAATACCCAAAGCTCCTGCTATTTCTCGGGCCAAGGCACTCATAGCCTGCTGACCCGCTGGCTCGGCCACATTGGCCTGACCAACACCCTCCCGTTGTGCCGGAATATCATCCGGTAAAGGCATCTCCTGCCTACCATGCCTGCCATGCCTACCACGTCCTCGTCCTGACATCCTAATAAAGGTAACCAAGACTATTAGCACATTCACAAATGTGCCGAAGCTATAATACTCGCGTCCTAATGCATGGACAACTGTAATTCACTCCACATAAGCACATAAACACATAAGCAATTACGAATTTCATTCTCGGATAATGACAGTCCCGAGGCGTTACTAGAGTTCCGGTTAGAAACAGCATTGATCAAGTGCTTTTCCAATAAGACTCCCAAAAACCCATGGATCCAATCAACATCCTAGAAACTACATTCCATACCCACATAGTCACATAAGCATGTTATCAATTAAACACATAGCATATGACACTACATCTAAGTCTCTATCAAGCGAGACAAACCCATTGTGATACTAATCACTTCCCTCGTACCCAAAGCATTCGAACCTGGTACGCTCTGATACCAAGTTGTCACGCCCTCAAAATAATTCATAAAACCCATCACTTTAGACATGCATTGATATAAGAGAAATCAACCATTTCTATTCATCAGAGTAGTTCTTACAACAATATTACATGTTAACAACAAAAGCAAATGCCTTACGGGCTTACAGTTTTCCAAGCCAACACTTGGTTACACAAAAGAAGAGTGCTAACTCTATGCAAAAGAAGCCCTTGGCTTGATATACATGTAATACAAACAAAATAAACAAAAAGAGTCTCCAACTCTCATCATCATCCAAGCTATGTCCTTGGAGGTGGCATGCTACCTGTACCTGAAAATAATGTCCCATATAGGGTGAGCCAACGCCTAGTAGAGATATGCTAAACACAGTATGAACAGTAACTAAGACATTAGCAATTGATAAATGTTTAATTCCCATAAATCAATTCATAGCCCATTTCCATTCCATTTTCCATTTCTTATCAAATTCGTAATTTACAACAACGGCTCAGAACCTGGCCAACAACTTACATGAGACAGTGACTCATATTAAACGTTTCCCATTTTACATTAGATATGCATACCAGCTATGTCAACATTTCGATAGATGAGCATATAAGCTATATCAACACCTTAACAAATAAGCATACAAGCTGTATCCACACTTTAACAGATAAGCATATGAGCTATATCAACAATTCCATAGATAAGCATATGAGCTATATCAACAATTCCATAGATAAGCATATGAGCTATATCAACACTTCCATAGATAAGTATATGAGCTATATCAGCGGAGTCCATCCCCTATCTCCTCCCAAACAACATCCGGTTTAGAGGTCCATCCCCTATCTTCCCCTAAACCATGGAGTACATCCCCTATCTCCTCCCACAAACAGAACGTATATACACATAGGTCATATACACAATCAATCAATACATAACATTAATGTATTCTATCAACCGTCATACTCTATGACACATCCAATTGATTAGTTTTAGTTTGTCTAATCATCATGCATTGTCTACAAGAATCAAAACTACCCTCCATTGGTAGCCCAAGCAATTATTTCTAAACAGATAATAAAAGCTCCAACAGATACAATTATCAACATTTCCAAAAGTGGGTGATTAACAAATCCAACTCCACTAATTCACAATATAATGAGTCTATTTCATTATTTCCAACTCAATTCCATATAATCACAACTTTCCCAAATTAATTATGACAATTAATTTATACAACAAATTAGAGTTTCTACCCCATTTCCCAATATTGACCCAATGGTCCATATATCAACTACCAACAACAATATCATTATTTTGAAACCCAAATTACACATTTTAGAGTCAAAATAACAAAACCCTCTTTTAACATTTTGAAACCCTAAGTCCCAAAATTACCCAACTTCAACACTTTATCAAAACAACCAAAAATCTATGTCAAAGACCATAAGAGTGAGTAGGAATCCCTACCTCAAATTCGGAGCCTAAGGGAAGAAGATGACAAAAATGAAAATGTTCCAAATCCCAAGATTCTTGGATCAAAAGATAGCCCTCGACGATCAACGACTTTTTTACAAAGGCCAAAGGTTAGGAAAACACTCTAGCTAGATCAATCCTAAGAGAGAAGTTAGGTTTTAGAGTGAGGTGCTCTCCAATGGCTTTTTCGGAAAAGGAAGAGAGAAAAAGGAAATCAAAAAGTGATCCAAAAAGGTGAAACCCGGTGTGATATACAAGTCTCCCCGCTCGAGCGTGGAAACCCTCACTCGAGCGTCACTCACAGACTCCCGCTCGAGCGTCCAAACCACCGCTCGAGTGCCGGATACACACTCCCAGCACTTTTGCAGAACCAGGTCCCCGCTCGAGCGTCCAACTCCCCGCTCGAGCGTCACATACAAACTCCCGCTCGAGCGTCCAAACCGCCGCTCGAGCGTCCAACACTACACATAAAATACTGGATGGGTGATTTTCCCGCTCGAGCGCCAAAACCCCCACTCGAGCGGACAAGCAACAACAAAGGCCCCGCTCGAGCGGACAGGCCAAAATCTGGGCATCCAGTTTTGGTTTCTAAGCTCAACCAACCTATTTCAAACCTTCGCAACACAACTCAAGACTCAAATACAAAGAGTAAAGGATGTAAACGAGATATACACAACAATCAATTCCACGGAACCTAAGTCCGGATACAACAATTAAAGCAAAGGGAAACCGGGATCGCTATAGAAGTTGCATAAAATTAAAAATGGAAGTTCATTCAAAAAACCACTATACCTTAACAATCCATTTGGAAATTAAACAAAAAAAGGAAGTTGAATAGATCGTTCATTTTTAATTTTATGCAACTTCCATTTTTTTTTATTCCACTTGAATTTTTATTCAATTTCCTTTTCTATTCAACTTCCTTTCGCTAAGGTATAGTGGTTTCTTGAATGAACTTCCATTTTTAATTTTCTGCAACTTCCTTTTTCATTTTATTTCCAAATAGATCGTTAAGGTTTCTTGAATGAACTTCCATTTTTAATTTTATGCAGCTTCCATAATTTGTTCATTCAAGAAACCACTATACCTATTCAACTTCCTTTCCTATTCAACTTCTGTTTTTATTTAATTTCCAAATAGATCGTTAAGGTATAGTGGTTTCTTGAATGAACTTCCATTTTTTATTTTATGCAACTTCCATTTTTAATTTCCAAATAGATCGTGAAGGTATAGTGGTTTCTTGAATAAACTTTCATTTTTATTTTTAATCATCTTCCATTTTTATCCCGCTTGCAGCTTCCATTTTTATTTTTATTCAATTTTCATTTTTATTTAATTTCCAAATAGATCGTTAAGGTATAGTGGTTGCTTGAATGAACTTCCATTTTTATTCCATTTTTATTTTTATTCGACTTCCATTTAATTTCCTTTTTTAAGGTATAGTGATTTCTTTTATTTTTATTCCACTTCTATTTTTATTCGATTTCCTTTTCTATTCAACTTCTTTTTTTATTTAATTTCCAAATAGATCGTTCAGGTATAGTGGTTTCTTAAACGAACTTCCATTTTTAATTTTATGCAGCTTTCATTTTTATTCAAATAGAAAAAGGAAGTTGAATAAAATTAAAGGAAATTTTTATTTAAAAATAAAATGAAAGTTGAATAGAAAATGAAATTGAATAAAAGTAGGAAGTTGAATAGAAAAGGAAATTGAATAAAAATAGAAGTGGAATAAAATAGATATGGAATAAAAAAGGAAATTAAACAAAAAATGAAGTTGAACAGAAAAGGAAATTAAATAAAAAAGGAAGCTGAATAGAAAAGAAAGTTGAATAGAAGTGGAATAAAAATAAAAATAGAAGCTGAATAAAAATAGAAATAGAAGTTCATTCAAGAAACCACTATACCTTAATGATCTATTTGGATTCCTTTTCTATTCAAAATGGTAGTTCATTGAAGAAACTACTATACCTTAACGATCTATTTGGAAATTGAATAAAAATAAAAATGCAAGTTGCATAAAATTAAAATAGAAGTTCATTCAAGAAACCACTATACCTTTTCTATTCAACTATACCTTAACGATCTATTTGCATTTTTATTTTTATTCCACTTCTATTTTATTTCAAATAGATCGTTAAGGTATAGTGGTTTCTTGAATGAACTTCCATTTTAATTTTATGCAACTTTCATTTTTATTTTTAATCCACTTCCTTTTTAAAAAATGAAGTTAACGATCTATTGAATGGAAAAAATGAAGTTCCCTTTTATTTAATTTCCTTTTCTATTCAACTTCCATTTTTAAATGATCAATTTGGACATTAAATAAAAAAGGAAATTAAATAAAAATAAAAATGAAAGTTGCATAAAATTAATTAAACTTTGATTTTATTCAATTAGAAAAGGAAATTAATTTTATGCAACTTCCACTTCTATTTCTATTCAAGTTCTTTTTTTATTTAATTTCCAAATAGATCGTTAAGGTATAGTGGTTTTGTTTAATTTCCAAATAGATCGTTAAGATATAGTGGTTTCTTGAATAAACTTCCATTTTTATTTTTATTCAACTTCCTTTTTTGTTTAATTTCCAAATAGATCATTCAGGTATAGTGGTTTCTTGAATGAACTTCCATTTTTAATTTTATGCAACTTCCACTTTTATTTTTATTCAACTTCCTTTTTACCTGAACGATCCCTTTATCTATTAAATAAAAAAGGAAGTTTAATAGAAATGGAAATTGAATAAAAATAGAAGTGGAATAAAAATAACAATGGAAGATGCATAAAATTAAAAATAAAAATATAGTGGATCGTTAAGGTATAGTGGTTTCTTGAATGAACTTCCATTTTTAATTTCCTTTTTTCTTTAATTTCCTTTTTTATTCAACTTCCTTTTCTATTCAACTTCCTTTTTTATTTGGTTTCCAAATAGATCGTTAAGGCATTTTAAATTTATATTCCACTTTTATTTTTATTCAATTTCCTTTTCCATTCAACTTTCTTTTTTGTTTAATTTCCAAATAGATCGTAAAGGAAACCACTATACCTTAACGATCTATTTGGAAATTAAACAAAAATGGAATTGAATAAAAAAGGAAATTATATAGAAAAGGAAGCACTTCTATTTTTATTCAATTTCTTTTATTTTTATTTAATTTCATTTATTTGAATAGAAAATGAAGTTGAATAAAAAAGGATATTAAAATTAAAACTGGAAGATGCATAAAATTAAAAATGGAAGTTCATTCAAGAAACCACTATACCTGAACGATCTATTTGGAAATTTAATAAAAAAGGAAGTTGAATGGAAAATGAAATTGAATAAAAAAAAGGAAGTTTCATAGAAAAGAAAATTGATTAAAAATGGAAGTTGCATAAAAATAAAAATGGAAGTTCATTCAAGAAACCACTATACCTTAATGGATTCATTTGGAAATTGAATAAAAATGCAAGTGGAATAAAATTAAAAATGGAAGTTTATTCAAGACACCACTATGCCTTAACGATATATTAGGAAATTAAATAAAAAAAGAAATTGAATAAAAATAAAAATGGAATGGAAGTTGAATAGAATTAAAAAAGAAAATTAAAAATGCAAGTTCATTCAAGAAACCACTATACCTTAACGATCAATTTGAAAAAAGGAAGTTGAATAGAAAAGGAAATTGAATAAAAATGGAAGTTGAATAAAGTTTCTTGAACTTCCAAATAGATCGTTAAGGTTTTTATTTAATTTCAAATAGATCGTTAAGGTATAGTGGTTTCTTGAATGAACCAAATAGATCGTTTAAGGTATAATGGTTTCTTGAATGAACTTCATTTTTTATTTTTATGCATCTTCCATTTTTATTTTTATTCCATTTTTAATTTTATGCTTCTTCCATTTTTATTTGGAAATTAGATCACTATTATTTTTTATTCAATTTCCAAATGGAAGTTCATTCAAGAAACCAATATAAAAAATTAAATTGAAAATAAAAAGGAAGTCGAAGTTGAATGGAATAAATTGCATAAAATTTAGTGGTTTCTTTAATGAACTTCCATTTTTAATTTTATGCATCTTCCATTTTTATTTTTAATTTTATTCAAGTGGACATGAACTATAAAAATGGACATTAAATAAAAAAGGAAATTAAATAAAACGAAATTGAATAAAAATAAAAATGGAAGCTGCATAAAATTAAAAAGGAAGTTGAATGGAAAATAAATTGAATAAAAATAAAAGTGGATTAAAAATAAAAAAGGAAGTTGAATAGAAATAAAAATGGAAGTTCATTCAGAGAAACCACTATACCTTAACGATCTATTTGGAAATTAAACAAAAAAAAAAGTTGAATGGAAAAGGAAATTGAATAAAAAAGGAAGTTGAATAAAAATAAAAATGAAAGCTGCATAAAATTAAAAATGGAAGTTCATTCAAGAAACCACTATTCCTTAACGATCTATTTACAAATTAAATAAAAAAGGAATGAAGTTCATTCAAGAAACCACTATACCTTAGCGTTCTGTTTGGAAATTAAATAAAAAAAGGAAGTTGAATAAAAATAAAAATGGAAGTTGCATAACAATAAAAATAGAATAAAAATAAAAAGGAAGTAAAATAGAAAAGGAAGTTAATTAAAAATAAAAGTGGAATAAAAATTGAAATTGAATAAAAATAAAAATGGAAGTTGCATAAACTTCCATTTTTAATTTTTATTTCTATTCAACTTTTATTTTTATTTTTATTTTTATTCTATTTTTATTCAACTTCCTTTTCTATTCAACTTCCTTATTTAATTTCCAAATAGATTGTCAAGGCATAGTGGTTTCTTGAATGAACTTCCATTTTTAATTTTATGCATCTTCTATTTTTATTCAATTTGCATTAAATTTCTATTCAACTTCCTTTTTTATTTAATTTCCAAATAGATCGTTAAGGTATAGTGGTTTCTTGAATGAACTTTCTTTTTTAATTTTATGAACTTCCATTTTTAATTTCAATTTCCTTTTCTGTTCAACTTCCTTTTTTATTCAACTTCCTTAAGGTATAGCGGTTTCTTGAATGAACTCCCATTTTTAATTTCCAAATAGATTGTTAAGGTATAGTGGTTTCTTGAATGGACTTCCTTTTCTATTCAACTTCCTTTTTTATTTAATTTCCAAACGGATCGTTAAGGTATAATGGTTTCTTTAATAAACTTCCATTTTTAATTTTATGTAGCTTCCATTTTTATTTTTATTCAACTTCCTTCCATTTTTATTCAATTTCCTTTTCTATTTCTATTCAACTTGCATTTTTATTTAATTTCCAAATAGATCGTTAAGGTATAGTGGTTTCTTGAATGAACTTTCATTTTTAATTTTATGCAACTTCCTTTTATTTTTATTCCACTTGCATTTTTATTCAATTTCCTTTTCTATTCAACTTTTTTTTTTATTAAAGTTCTATTTGGAAGTTGCATAAAATTAAAAATGGAAGTTGAATTAAATAAAAAAGGAAGTTGCAAGAAATCACTATACCTTAACGATCTATTTGGAAATTAAATAAAAATAGAAGTGGAATAGAAAAGGAAGTGGTTTAAGGTATAGTGGTTTCTTGAATAAAAATAAAAATGGAAGTTGCATAAAATTAAAAATGGAAATTCATTCAAAAATCCACTATACTTTAGTGATCTATTTGGAAATTAAATAAAAAAGGAAGTTGAATAGAAAAGGAAATTGAATAAAAATGGAAGTTGCATAAAATTAAAAATGGAAGATGCATAAAATTATAGAAAAGGAAATTGAATAAAAATAGAAGTGGAAATGAAATAAAATAGAAAGTTGCAAAAAATTAAAAATGGAAGTTCATTCAAGAAACCACTATACCTGAACGATCCCTTTATTTATTTGGAAATTAAATAAAAAAAGGAAGTTGAATAGAAAAGGAAATTGAATAGGGTATAGTGCTTTCTTGAATGAACTTCCATTTTTATTTTTATGTAAAAATGGAAGTTGCATAAAATTAAAAAGGAAGTTGAATGGAAAGTGAAATTGAATAAAAATAAAAGTGGAAGTTGCATAAAATTAAACATGGAAGTTTATTCAAGACACCACTATGCCTTAACGATCTATTTGGAAATTAAATAAAAATGAAAGTTGAATACAAAAGGAAATTGAATAAAAAATAAAGCGGAATAAAAATAAAAATGAAATTGAAATAAAAACAAAAACGGATAAAGGGATGTTGAATAGAAAAGGAAATTGAATAAAAGTGGAAACCACTATACCTTAACAATTAATTTGGAAATTAAACAAAAAAGGAAGTTGAATAGAAAAGGAAATTGAATAAAAATGGATCATTATGGTATAGTGGTTCATTCAATAAACCACTATTCAAAATGGAAATTAAATAAAAAACGGAAGTTGAATAGAAAATGAAATTAAATATAAAGGAAGTGGAATAGAAAAGGAAATTGAATAAAAATGGAAGTTAAGGTATAATGGCTTCTTTTATGAACTTCCATTTTTAATTCCATTCAACTTCCTTTTCCGCTTGCATTAAGGTATAGTGGTTAAGGTATAGTGGTTTCTTCAATGAACTTCCATTTTTAATTTTATGCAACTTCCTTTCTTATTTAATTTCACTTCTATTTTTATTCAATTTCCTTTTCTATTCAACTTCCATTTTTATTTAATTTCCAAATGGATCGTTAAGGTATAGTGGTTTCTTGAATGAACTTCCATTTTATTTAATTTCCAAATAGATCGTGCAGGTATAGTGGTTTCTTGAATAAAAATAGAAGTGGAATAGAAATTCTATTTTTAATTTTATGCAACTTCCATTTTTATTTTTATTCAATTTCCTTTTCTATTCAACTTCCTTTTCTATTTAATTTCTAAATAGATCGTTAAGGTATAGTGGTTTCTTGAATGAACTTCCATTTTTAATTTTATGCAACTTCCATTTTTATTCCACTTCCATTTTTTATTTGGTTTCTTGGTTTCTTGAATGAATTTCCATTTTTATTTTTATTCCACTTTAATTTTTATTCAATTTCTTTTTTATATTCAACTTCCTTTTCTATTTAATAGATGAAGGGATTGTTAAGTTATAGTGGTTTCTTGAATAGAAAAGGAAATTGAAATAAAAATAAAAATAAAAATGGAAGTTCATTCAAGAAACCACTATACACTTACCTTAAGGATCTATTTGGAAATTAAATAAAAAAGGAAATTAAATAGAAAAGCAAGTTGAATAGAAAAGGAAGTTGAATAGAAATGAAATTGAATAAAAATAAAATGGAAGTTCATTCAAGAAACTACTATACCTGAACGATCTATTTGAAAATTAAATAAGAAAGAAAGTTGAATAAAAAGACAGTTGAATGGAAATGGAAATTGAATAAAAAAAGAAGCTGCATAAAATTAAATAAAAAAGGAAGTTCAATAAAAAATGAAACGTTCAATTTGGAAATTAAATAAAAAAAAAGCAAGTTGAATAGAAAAGGAAATTGAATAAAAATAGAAGCGGAATAAAAATAAAAATGGAAGTTGCGTAAAATTAAAAATGGAAGTTCATTCAAGAAACCACTTCCATTTTTACGATCTATTTGGAAATTAAATAAAAAAGGAAGTTGAGTTGAATAGAAAAAAGGAAATTAAATAAAAAAAGGAAGTTGAATAGAAAAAAAAATTGAATATAATGGAAGTTGACTAAAATTTCCAAATAGATCGTTAAGATATAGTGGTGGCTTGAATGAACTTCAAATAGATCGTTAAGGCATAGTGGTTTCCTTGAATGAACTTTCCATTTTCAATTTCCTTTTCTATTCAACTTCCATTTTTATTTTTTTATTTAATTTCCATTTTTATTCCATTTTTATTTTTATTCAACTTCCTTAACGAACTGTTTGGAAATTAAACAAAAAAGGAAGTTGAATAGAAAATGAAATTGATAAAAATAAAGATGGAAGTTGCATAAATTAAAAATGGAAGTTCATTCAAGAAACCACTATACCATAACGATCCATTTGGAAATTAAACAAAAAAGGAAATTAAATAAAAAAGGAAATTTTTATTCCACTTCTATTTTTATTCAATTTCATTTTCTATTCAACTTCCTTTTTTATTTAATTCCCCACTTTTATTTTTATTCAATTTCATTTTCCATTCAACTTCATTTTTTATTTAATTCCAAATAGATAGTTAAGGTATAGTGGTTTCTTGAATGAGCTTCCATTTTAATTTTATGCAACTTTCTTTTTATTTTTATTCCGCTTGCATTTTTATTCAATTCTCTTTTTATTTAATTTCTGAAAATCTAGAAACCTCCTAGATGTTGATTTGTGATTATGTATCAATTTTAAGCAGAATATAAAAATCCCAATCAAACAATCAAAAGAAAGAGACACAAAGATTTACGTGGAAAAACCACAATTGGACATGTAAGGACCCACATTTCATGTCTTAGTCATGCTTGCGTGCATTTATATGATTGCCCATGTTATGATTTGCATCCATGAATCTTGCTTTGTTTTGTATGTGATTTGCCTAAGTGTTATAGTATGCCTTGTTCCTCCCTTGTATTGTTAAGCCTAGGTTGTGTTGAGCCGAGGTCATCTCCAGTCCAGAACCATCTTGGTAACACTTTGCTGACCTCCACCTTTGTCCTGACATATTGGCCGAGATGATTATCATCTGGGCCGAGGTGTGTATCGCCGAGGCCGAGATGTGTATTATCTAGGCCGAGATGTCATCTTTGTTCCGAAGTGATCTTGCCCCGGGAGTGGTATGACCTAGACCGAGGTGTGGCACATCTAGGCCGAGGTGTGGCACAGCTTAGTCAAGTGTTGTCCTTCCTAGCCGAGATCATTGTCACCTTAGTTGCCGAAGCTTTGTTCTTTCAAGCCGATGTCTTTGTTACCGCACTGCCGAAGTCTTGTTCTTAGCCGAGGTCATAGTCCTTTGTTTGCCGATGTCCTGTTCTTTGCCGATGTCATTCCTTGCCGGAGTGTTTCCTGTGAAGCTTGTTAGATACGCTTTGTCATAGACCCGTCTTGTCAATCAGTCACCTTTTTGAGGAGAACCAACCCGGTAACGCCACGTGTCCGAGTTGAGTGTTAAATCAGCCGATGGAGAGAGAAATGTATCATTTGTTATGTTCTTGTTTGAAGAAGAGGAGAGAGAAGCTCTAGAAGAGGGAGAAGAGTTCTTGAGGGAGAGTAGACTTTCCAAGCTCGATTCCTAGAGATCCAACCGTTAGATTCGTGATCTAAGGTTAGATTCTTGATCTACTCTTGATGTTCTTTATGTTTATGTTATTGCATTGCATGATCGAATATGTTTTGAAAGCCATGCATTGTTTTGAAGCTCGGTTTTGAAGGAGGAAAATGATATTCAAGTGTTCTTCAAGAAAAGTCATGTTTTGATCCGAAAGCTCAAGCCAAGACATATGTTTTGATGTTTGTTTTCACATGATCTTCAAGTATGGGTACCTAGGTCCATGTTTTCGAACTCATAGCATGAAAACCCAGTTTTGGATAAAGGAAATGGTGATTTTGGCATTCATGTTCTTCATGTTCATGTTCATGTTCTTCATGATCTTCAACCCAGAGTTCCAGACTTCACTTCCCGAAGTGTAGTCGCCGAGATCACTCTCACCTAGACCTCACACTTAGGCCAAGCATCGTATCTCACCTTGGCCTACCTTGCATGATCACTTGCACCTTTGGTTTGTCTTGTATGAACCTCGGCATGCAGCAGCATGCCGGAGCCTTGGTAGCCACACCTCGGCAAGGAGGTGTGGGACCTCGGCAGAGACCTGGTTGGTACCCAGCATGTCTCCCTGACATGTGAAACAGTGTTTTGACTTCCAGCATGTTTTCCCGAGATCATTTGCATGCATGTATGATTTGTAGACCTTGCCATGTGATTGTAGGACTTGGACCTTTGCCTTGATCCCGACGTTCCAAGAACTAGGTGAGTGGTGCTTTTAATAAAGCTATGTTAAACTGTTTTGAATAAGCCTTGCTTTGCCTTGTTTTGAAAAGTATTTGTTAAGTATGAATGATTACCCCTATTTTGTATGTCAAGTGTAAGTTTCATGCATCAAGTGTCCGCTTTGTTTTGGGGACCGTGGTGATGGGGACCTAAGCCCAATAACCCGGCCTACAAGTGAATTGTTTTGGAGTCCGTACGTGCCAAGGGACTTTAAGCATTGGTGGCACAACCCTTTTGGAGTCCGTACGTGCCAAGGGACTTTAAGCATTGGTGGCACAACCCTTTTGGAGTCCGTACGTGCCAAGGGACTTTAAGCATTGGTGGCACAACCCTTTTGGAGTCCGTACGTGCCAAGGGACTTTAAGCATTGGTGGCACAACCCTTTTGAAGTCCGTACGTGCTAGGGGACTTTAAACGTTAGTAGCACACATGTTTTGACAGACCAAGATTGAAGTACAAGCTTGATATGTTTTGTTTGGAATGTTATGACCCCAAGTATATGTTTTGTATGAGCTTCCCCAAGTACATGTTTTGATATAAGTTATGCTAAGTGTATGTTTTGTATAAGTTTTGCCGAAGTACATGTTTTGTTACAAGTCATGCTAAGTATATGTTTTGTTATAAGTTATGCTAAGTACATGCTTTGATATAGGTTTTGCCAAGTATGCTTTGTACAGTTATGCTGAGAACATGCTTTGACCAAGATATGATATATGTATTGTTTTGCAAGAACCTCGGGAATCATTCATGAAACCCCTTTATTACTTGTACCATTCACTGAGTATCCAATACTCACCCTCTCTATATATATGTAGGTTTCAAGCAAGAAGTCGGCTCTGCCGAGATGTTTATTCTGTAGCCGAGGTTTTGAATGCATGTTAGGTCGGCGTTGAGAACGTCGGCACTATGAAGATTATGTCCCTCGTCTTGTGTTTGTTTATGTCGGCTGTGAAGCCCTTTTGTTAAGGACGTAATATGTATTTTGCTTGTATTGTATTCAAGTTGTAAAGCTAATTAAGATGTATGCCATTTCATTTGACTTATGCACAGCTCTTATGGACCATTTGTATGTTAAATTATTGCTTCCGCTCTTGTTAGCCCCATATGTATACTCTGATTGTGTGTGATCTTTGTAAGTTGGCCTTCGGTAATCTCGGATTACTGGCCATCTCGGCGCCGACCTTCTAGGGGCGGGTTGGGGTCGTGACAGAATGGTATCAGAGCACAAGTTCCTCATAGTACGTTATTCACACACTTTGAGTCCTAAAGAGCATAGGAATTTCCCTTAGACTTGATATTAGGATTGCATCATGTCGCTTGCTATTTGACAAGGTGTGCATCATCTCGGCATGATCATTTGTTATTTGCATGCATGATTATTTGTTCATCTTGTTTTAAGAGCCACATTTTGCATACAACTAGCATCATGAGAAGAGGTAGACCCCCAGTGGGCCGAGATCAGTCCGAAGACAGATTGGACAGACTAGAAAGGATTGTTGAAGGTTTAGTCGGTGAGTTAAGGCAAGCAAGGCAACAGAACACTGGCACTACATCCACTCAGGCCGAGCAAACAGCTGGCCGACAAGCAGTACCACCTCCACCCCCTCCAGTGCAGCAAGTACCTCCACAACCAGCTTTGTATGGGGATGATACATTGACCTTGATCAAGGAGTTCAAGAAGATGAAACCGCCGAAGTTTCAAGGAGGTATAGAGTCGATGAAGGCAGAAGCTTGGGTTTTAGAGATGGAGAAGTTGTTCGAGGTTTTTCCCAGTACCGATGCTCAGAAGGTGGCATTGGCAGCATTTACTTTGGAAGATGACGCTCGCAGATGGTGGATGATGATCCGAGAAGGTAACCCAGACTTGACTTGGGCCAGATTTTTGGAGCTATTTTACAACAAACATTTTCCCCTAAGTGTTCGAAACCAGAAGGCTACCGAATTTCAGACTTTGATGCAAGGCAGCCGAACAGTGGCAGAATACGACCTTGCTTTTACTGAATTGGCGAGGTTTGCACCCCACATGATCAACGATGAATATATGAAGGCCAGAAAGTTTGAGAGTGGGCTTCGTGGACCAATACAAGACCGGGTTAACCTGCACAATATGCCGACGTATGCTGGAGTGTTGGATAAAGCCATTCTGGCAGAAGCCAACCTGAACAGAATTCAGAGTTTGGGAGAAAGTCAGAAGAAGAAGCAAGCCCATAACAATCAGAAGAAGAGGCCGACTTATGACAACCGTGAAGAGGAAGCAGACCTGGATGATGCCGAGGAAAAGACAGAGGAGGATCGTCCCAACAAGGCGAATCCGGAAGGTGATGCCAGGCCGAAGTGTGCAACTTATGGGAAGCAACATTTTGGAGTTTGTCATTGGGCAACTGGAGCATGTTTTGAATGCGGGGAGATGGGTCACCGTGTTAAGGATTGTCCCAAGGCAAGAGCTAGGAAAGATAAGAAGAGATGAGAACCAGAAATTTGAAGTTGTTTTGTGTACATGGTAAGTTAAGTTTGGGGACCAAACTTCTTTAAGGGGGGAAGGATGTAAGGACCCACATTTCATGTCTTAGTCATGCTTGCGTGCATTTATATGATTGCCATGTTATGATTTGCATCCATGAATCTTGCTTTGTTTTGTATGTGATTTGCCTAAGTGTTATATGTATGCCTTGTTCCTCCCTTGTATTGTTAAGCCTAGGTTGTGTTGAGCCGAGGTCATCTCCAGTCCAGAACCATCTTGGTAACACTTTGCTGACCTCCACCTTTGTCCTGACATATTGGCCGAGATGATTATCATCTGGGCCGAGGTGTGTATCGCCGAGGCCGAGATGTGTATTATCTAGGCCGAGATGTCATCTTTGTTCCGAAGTGATCTTGCCCGGGAGTGGTATGACCTAGACCGAGGTGTGGCACATCTAGGCCGAGGTGTGGCACAGCTTAGTCAAGTGTTGTCCTTCCTAGCCGAGATCATTGTCACCTTAGTTGCCGAAGCTTTGTTCTTTCAAGCCGATGTCTTTGTTACCGCACTGCCGAAGTCTTGTTCTTAGCCGAGGTCATAGTCCTTTGTTTGCCGATGTCCTGTTCTTTGCCGATGTCATTCCTTGCCGGAGTGTTTCCTGTGAAGCTTGTTAGATACGCTTTGTCATAGACCCGTCTTGTCAATCAGTCACCTTTTTGAGGAGAACCAACCCGGTAACGCCACGTGTCCGAGTTGAGTGTTAAATCAGCCGATGGAGAGAGAAATGTATCATTTGTTATGTTCTTGTTTGAAGAAGAGGAGAGAGAAGCTCTAGAAGAGGGAGAAGAGTTCTTGAGGGAGAGTAGACTTTCCAAGCTCGATTCCTAGAGATCCAACCGTTAGATTCGTGATCTAAGGTTAGATTCTTGATCTACTCTTGATGTTCTTTATGTTTATGTTATTGCATTGCATGATCGAATATGTTTTGAAAGCCATGCATTGTTTTGAAGCTCGGTTTTGAAGGAGGAAAATGATATTCAAGTGTTCTTCAAGAAAAGTCATGTTTTGATCCGAAAGCTCAAGCCAAGACATATGTTTTGATGTTTGTTTTCACATGATCTTCAAGTATGGGTACCCAGGTCCATGTTTTCGAACTCATAGCATGAAAACCCAGTTTTGGATAAAGGAAATGGTGATTTTGGCATTCATGTTCTTCATGTTCATGTTCATGTTCTTCATGATCTTCAACCCAGAGTTCCAGACTTCACTTCCCGAAGTGTAGTCGCCGAGATCACTCTCACCTAGACCTCACACTTAGGCCAAGCATCGTATCTCACCTTGGCCTACCTTGCATGATCACTTGCACCTTTGGTTTGTCTTGTATGAACCTCGGCATGCAGCAGCATGCCGGAGCCTTGGTAGCCACACCTCGACAAGGAGGTGTGGGACCTCGGCAGAGACCTGGTTGGTACCCAGCATGTCTCCCTGACATGTGAAACAGTGTTTTGACTTCCAGCATGTTTTCCCGAGATCATTTGCATGCATGTATGATTTGTAGACCTTGCCATGTGATTGTAGGACTTGGACCTTTGCCTTGATCCCGACGTTCCAAGAACTAGGTGAGTGGTGCTTTTAATAAAGCTATGTTAAACTGTTTTGAATAAGCCTTGCTTTGCCTTGTTTTGAAAAGTATTTGTTAAGTATGAATGATTACCCCTATTTTGTATGTCAAGTGTAAGTTTCATGCATCAAGTGTCCGCTTTGTTTTGGGGACCGTGGTGATGGGGACCTAAGCCCAATAACCCGGCCTACAAGTGAATTGTTTTGGAGTCCGTACGTGCCAAGGGACTTTAAGCATTGGTGGCACAACCCTTTTGGAGTCCGTACGTGCCAAGGGACTTTAAGCATTGGTGGCACAACCCTTTTGGAGTCCGTACGTGCCAAGGGACTTTAAGCATTGGTGGCACAACCCTTTTGGAGTCCGTACGTGCCAAGGGACTTTAAGCATTGGTGGCACAACCCTTTTGAAGTCCGTACGTGCTAGGGGACTTTAAACGTTAGTAGCACACATGTTTTGACAGACCAAGATTGAAGTACAAGCTTGATATGTTTTGTTTGGAATGTTATGACCCCAAGTATATGTTTTGTATGAGCTTCCCCAAGTACATGTTTTGATATAAGTTATGCTAAGTGTATGTTTTGTATAAGTTTTGCCGAAGTACATGTTTTGTTACAAGTCATGCTAAGTATATGTTTTGTTATAAGTTATGCTAAGTACATGCTTTGATATAAGTTTTGCCAAGTATGCTTTGTACAGTTATGCTGAGAACATGCTTTGACCAAGATATGATATATGTATTGTTTTGCAAGAACCTCGGGAATCATTCATGAAACCCCTTTATTACTTGTACCATTCACTGAGTATCCAATACTCACCCTCTCTATATATATGTAGGTTTCAAGCAAGAAGTCGGCTCTGCCGAGATGTTTATTCTGTAGCCGAGGTTTTGAATGCATGTTAGGTCGGCGTTAAGAACGTCGGCACTATGAAGATTATGTCCCTCGTCTTGTGTTTGTTTATGTCGGCTGTGAAGCCCTTTTGTTAAGGACGTAATATGTATTTTGCTTGTATTGTATTCAAGTTGTAAAGCTAATTAAGATGTATGCCATTTCATTTGACTTATGCACAGCTCTTATGGACCATTTGTATGTTAAATTATTGCTTCCGCTCTTGTTAGCCCCATATGTATACTCTGATTGTGTGTGATCTTTGTAAGTTGGCCTTCGGTAATCTCGGATTACTGGCCATCTCGGCGCCGACCTTCTAGGGGCGGGTTGGGGTCGTGACAGGACACCTTCCAATTGTGATAAAAAAACCACGGGCCACAGCCACCAGAACAATTCACTAAGAAGATATAAAGGAATTACACAGGTATCACTCTCAATTATCTAGCGAATCCACAACGCCTAATTGAACCAACCTCTATGTGCCTCTTCCAACCCCATCTTCACCATGGAATTGTCTTTCTGATGAGCCACTCCGGATTCCACCACCGAAGCTTCAGACCGAATTCTTCAGAATCCACAACTGAAGAACAACTTTGATGAGCCACTCCAGAATTCACAACTGAAGCTTCAGGCTCGAATTCTTCAGAATCCACAACTGAAGAACAACTCTCTCTTTTGTGTAACAAACAAAACCTTTGATGTAGCCTTTTCAGATCATGAGTTGAATACTCAATAAGACATCAAAGAAAAAATAAAATATCCCCAGATATAAACCTTTAAGAACCAAAAAGAAGATCTGGAGGAATAATAAAATGAGTAGTCTTGTTTTGGGAGAAAACCAACTACTTATAAAGAACCAAAATAATCCTTGTCTTGGAAGAAAACCAACTCCTTGTAGAAGTCCAAAAGTGATCCAAAACTTCCCAAGGAAGAAATCCAACTTCTTGTAGAACACCAAAAGAAATCCTGTTTCTGAAGAAAACCAACTCTTTGAAAAAATCCGGATTCTGAGGCTCGCTCGAGCGAGGCTTTCCTGGCTCGAGCGAGGAGAGTAAATTTCGTGATTTCTACTAGTGCCTTCGCTCGAGCGACGGATCCTTGGCTCGAGCGACCAGTCACTGCTTTCAGGTTTTTGTATGGACGCAATCCGTCGCTCGAGCGAGCACTCCTTGGCTCGAGCGAGCAATGGCTGACATGCAATTTTGAATGCAATTTTGCATTTTGCTTCGACCGCGAGCTGACCGGGACCCCCGTAATAATCAGCGAAGTGGCAATCTTTGAAAGCATTAACATCACAAACTTCTCTGCATAAGCTCGATTCGGATTGGATTCGCATCTAAAAAACTCAAAGCCTCACTGAAATAAAAGTGCGAAAACAACTACATCTGAAAGGAGTTTTGTCAAACGGGGTTGCCAACAATAAAAACCTAACAATTTCCAAATAGATCGTTAAGGTTTCATTTTTAACAGATCGTTCAGGTATAGTGGAAGTTCATTCAAGAAATCAATTTCATTTTCTATTCAACTTCTTTTTTATTCAATTTCCAAATGGATCGTTAAGGTATAGTGGTTTCTTGAATGAACTTTTATTTTTAATTTTATTTCCTTTTCTATTCAACTTCCTTTTTTATTTAAATAGAAAAGGAAGTTGAATAGAAAAGGAAATTGAATAAAAATGCAAGTGGAATAAAAAAACCACTATGCCTTTTCTATTCAACTTCCTTTTTTATTAACTTCATTTTCCATTCAACTTCATTTTTTGTATAATTTCCAAATAGATCGTTAAGGTATAGTGGTTTCTTGAATGAACTTCAATTTTTAATTTTATGGAAATTCATTCAAGAAACCACTATACCTTAACGATCTATTTGGAAATTAAATAAAAAAGGAAATTGAATAAAAATTAAAGTTGAATAAAAATAAAAATAAAAGTTAAATAAAAATAAAAATGGAAGTTGCATAAAATTAAAAATGAAAGTTGAATAGAAAATGAAATTGAATAAAAAAGGAAGTTGAATAGAAAAGAAAATGAAATTGAATAAAAATGCAAGTGGAATAAAAATAAAAAATGGAAGTTCATTCAAAAAACCACTTTTAATTTTATGCAACTTCTATTTTTAATTTTATGCAACTTCCATTTTTATTTTTAATTTCCTTTTCTATTCAACTTTCTTTTTTATTTAATTTCCAAATAGATCTATCGTTAAGGTAAAAATGGTTTCCACTTCCAATTTCAATTTCCTTTTCTATTCAACTTCCTCTTTTATTTAATTTCCATATAGATCGTTAAGGTATAGTGGTGTCTTGAATAAAAATAAAAATGGAAGTTCATTTAAGAAACCAGAACGATCTATTTGGAAAATAAATAAAAAAGGAAGCTGAATAGAAAAGGAAATCGAATAAAAATAAAAGTGGAAGTTGCATAAAATTAAAATGGAAGTTCATTAATTAAACCACTATACCTTAACGACCACTATACCTTAACGATCTTTTTGGAAATTAAATAAAAAAGGAAGTTGAATAGAAAATTAAAAATGGAAGTTCATTCAAGAAACCACTATGCCTTAACGATCTATTTGGACATTAAGTAAAAAAGGAAGTTGAATAGAAAAGGAAACCACTCACTACTAAAAATCGGACTTTTTGCGACGGTCGCAAACGTCGCAAAAGGTCCATATATCGTCGCAAAAGACCTTTTGCGACGGAGCAGCGACGGAAAATGGGGGGTGGCGGAAAGGGGCGTGACAAAAAGTATTTGCGACGGCTACAAACCGTCGCATTCTTATAGCGACGGCTAATCAATAGTTTTTGCGACGGTTTCGCCTGACACAAAAAAAGGGGGAAAAATTGACATTTTTAGTGACGATGTTCATTGCCGTCGCAAAAAACCTTTTTTAGCGACGGTATTTGCCGTCGCAAAAAGTATTATTAGCGATGGTCTAAAACGTCGCCAAAAAAATAGTATTAAGTTAATACCGTATTGGCAACAGTTTAAATCGTCGCAAAAGATTTATTTGCGACAGTTGAAACCGTCGCAAAAGATTGGAACTAATATGTATATGCGACAGATTAACTCGTCGCTAATAAAATATAAGGAAATGAGAATTACATTAGCGACTGTTTATTATTGTCGCAATAAAATTATTTTTTATAAAATCATATTTTATTAAATATTTCCTATACAAATTATTAATATTTTTAAAAATACATCCACATCCACATCCACATCCACATCCAAATCCACATCCAAATCCATATTCAAAAAATCATATACCAAGAATAATATATGTACCTTGTAACAATTGTCAATCAAATATTATTTACAAAAACATATAAAATAACCTCTAACAATACTAATAATTTTTGAAATTCAAGAACTCAAATTTTTAGTATCGACAATAGAAATAAAAAAATAAAAACAGATATAATGTAGCTCCCATATCGATATGCGAAGATATCACGTACTCAAAAGGTTTGCATCTGCAAAAAGAAAAGAAAAATCATCATTTACAACATAATTATTTTCAAGCTTACAGAAAATGTAAAACATTTGATATTTTTTTCAAAAAATACATAAATAAATAAGATTGTAAATTGTAATATTGATATGCGAAGATATCATCACGTACTCAAAAGGGTTGCACTTGCAAAAAAAAAAATCAAAAAAAAAAAATCATTTACAATATAATTAATTTCAAGCTTACAGAAAATGTAAAACATTTGATATTTATTTCAATAAATAAATAAATAAGATTGTAACATATACATGAATCGAGCGCCACACAATGTATCTTCCCACAGCTTCTCCAACTGTTCTTAGACATCGGGATGTTGTTTCCAAAACAACGTTCAGCTTGTTCGCTTTTAAAACAAAAACTTTGCAAAATCTAGGGCTAATTGGAACTCCATCAATTTCACACAACGGATCAACACTAATAAGAAGTCCCTCCGCCAATTGGACTCTTGGTATTACAGAACTCTCCAAAGAAACTTTAATTACATCCTACAATGATGATAATACTATTAAAAATAGACAATGATTGTACACATTGAGCTATAATCTATAACAATAATCGAATAAACACAAAAAGAGTGTGTAAAGAAGAAGTTTTGATCGAGTTCCGTCTTCTCCTATAAGTCATGTGTGCCAAGTATGTTGCGCGTGTCAAGTTTCGTTGACATCCGAACCCGTTTGAGCATTTTAGTGTGTCAACCAGTCTAGAGTTATTAAGTAACAAGTTTTCATTAACGGAAATCAGGCTTTAGATTCAAAACCGGAAATCGATTTCGAGTTTCGTCTTATCCTACAAGTCATGTGTGGCTAGTATGTTGTGCGTGTTAAGTTTTGTTCACATCCGAACCCGTTTGAGCATTTTAGTGTGTCAATCGGTTTGAAAAAGAGTCATTAAGTAATAAGTTTTCATTAACGGAAATTAGGCTCTAGATTCAAAATCGGGAATCGGTTTCGAGTCCCGTCTTCTACTACAAGTCATGTGTGCCTAGTATGTTGTGCGTGTCAAGTTTCGTTTACATCCAAACCCGTTTGAGCATTTTAGCGCGTCATCCGGTTTGAAAAGGTGTTATTAAGTAATAAGTTTTCATTAATGGAAATTAGGTTCTAGATTCAAAACCGGGAATCGGTTTCGAGTCCCGTCTTATCCTACAAGTCATGTGTGGCTAGTATGTTGTGCGTGTCAAGTTTCGTTGACATCCGAACCCGTTTGAGCATTTTAGTGTGTCAACCGATTTGAAAAAGAGTTATTACGTAACAAGTTTTCATTAATGGAAATTAGGCTCTAGATTCAAAACTAGGAATCGGTTTCGAGTCCCGTCTTCTCCTACAAGTCATGTGTGCCTAGTATGTTGTGCGTGTCAAGTTCCGTTGACATCCGAACCCGTTTGAGCATTTTAGTGCGTCATCCAGTTTGAAAAAGAGTTATTAACTAATAAGTTTTCATAAACTGAAATTAGGCTCTAGATTCATAATGACGTATTCAAAAGACAGTACAAACAATTTTATATGTAGACGGCAGAAGCAGCAGAAAGATATCATGAAAAAAAAAAGTCTCAGAGACCTGATCAGGTTAGAGCTAACAGGTTAGTTTTGGATTGCAATTAATCAAAGAATATGTCGAAACAAAAGCTTGTTCTGTGATAAGATGTACTGCAGCTAGAAAGGTTCTGTTTCACCTAATGCAAGTATATTAATTTTCCATTTTCTACAACATGTTACTCTATATCAAATCCTCTGTGCAAACAATAGAACTTGTTTTTATTACAAACTCTAATTTGATGCATAAAAAATGGTTTACCTTACTGTGATTTTGTTGATTTATGTACAACAAAGATTCATAATGACTAACATTCTGTTAGACAAAAATGAAGCCCTAGTTCCACTCGTCATTATGGTATAGACAGCTGAGTTGATGTGCTTCTATTGCACAATGATCTGTGAACTAATTAACTGCTGAGTTTTAGGCTGAATCCATCCATGATCTTTCCCCTCATGACAAACAAAATTATGGCCCCATCTAATCTTGAATTCAAAATAAACCAGTATTTTAGGTCCAGAGGTTCGAAATCAAGGCCATCGGTGATTCTCTTGACATGATCACCACCAAAAGTATCATTTACTTCCATCTGTTCAATGCATTAAGAGAATAAAATATTCAGCCTTAGGAACTCAATTTCACAAAATCCAGGTTGCAAAGGAAACAAATTGATAAAATGAAATATATAACATGGTAGCCACTCCCTCATTACCCATTTGGCAAAGGAAGAGGCTTTTATAGGGCACATGAACTGATGCTAACAAGTTGACCAACTGCCATACATGCACTTATCAATGGGAGGAGGTGATTATGAACATATTAAAATGTTGGAAAGAACATAAACACTCCTGCTACAGTGTTTCCACATCCTGAGGGAATATTTAGGTTTCAATTATATAACAACCACATGTAACACAATATAACTAGGAGTAAATTTAGAAGCGCATGCATGTAAAATAATGAATTTCCATTATCTAACCTCAGAACCAAAAAATAATGTAGAAATTTGAAGACATTCAACTGCATACAAACAAATGCAAGGCTTACCATCTATATGCTGATGTAAGGCTGTATCTTGATCGATGTCTCTGACTGAAGTTCAACCCTTGGAGAGTGTTTGTTCTCTACCTCAAATTCTTTTCTAGATTCCTTTAGGCTACCAGATTGCCAAACTCTAATCCAAATTTGGGAGCCAGTTAACATCAAAATTATTGGTGACAATCTCTCATTTCCTCTCCATCTCTATCTTTCTCTTCTCTTCCCAAGCAGCTCCCATCTATTTTGGATACAATTGGGACTTCCTTATTGCAAGAAGAAGCAAGGTTACTTGTTCCTAATCTTGATTTTGGTCTAACATTAAGTGGATTTTCTTCAGTTGCATCAAACCAGGGAGGAGGTGCCCCCAAATGCACATTTGCTTCAGCCTCTTCTTGAACTTAGGAAGAAATTTGAATGAGTTCATGAAAACCTGAAGACGGGGAAAAAGACGCACAGATGTGCAAAGATTTATCGCTAAATTTATCTCCTCCAAGGTACCAAGAAACCTATGTGAGCTTTATCGGCACATAATGTCCATAATTTTGCCCCAAAAAACAGCAGTGGGATGAGTAATATATTCAGCTTCCAATAAAGATTAAGTTAAAATGAAGTAGTTAAAGATGTATACCTTGAAAACTGCTCTCTCCATTAACAATTCTTTTATCCGGATACGCCTGGTACATCTAAACGATAACAGCATCATCATTTGCCAATAGTTCAACAAGACATTTATATGAGAACTTTTCTTTTCTTTTCTCACAAAACCACTCCATCCAAATAGAGTGTAAGATTGGTCAAAGTGAAGCATCCTCCCAAGCACATCACAAATGAGTAGAGAATCGGTAGGAAATTGTTAGGTTAAACAAATAGAACACAAGCTACAATCACCTAGAGGAAAATTTAGGTATTTACTCCCTTAGCTTTCTCTCCGCTTTCTCTTCTCAAACAAACAAGAGGAAACAAATTAAATTCGTATCTCTTGTTTTCTCTTCTTTTGTTTTCCCTTCTCTTCTCCTCTCTTTCTATCCAACCAAACTAAGTGACAAGCTATTGAATTTATTTTCCAAGGTTCATATCCTTTTCTATGAACTTAAATATCTCGCCATATTTGGGTATAATCTAACTTTAAATCCTAGCCTGGCATTAAAAGCTTAACCCACAACGCAAAAGGTTTCCAAAATAAAAACTTAATGAGAGATACAAAATCTCAATCAGAAATGATAACGGTGATTATCCTGATAAGCAAACTTACCCTTCTGTTAGAGAGATAGCCATTAGCAGAGCATTTCTGATCATTACAAACAAGAGACTGCCGGTTATCCATGTAACCTGATATCAACAAAAGCGCAAAACAATTACATTAGGCATTCTCAATTCCATGGGAACCTCCATTACAGTTTTAAAACAAGATTATAATCATAATAAAGCATCTAAAGTATTCAGATTATGCACACTTGCTAAATCCTTCAAACCCCATGAATTTGTATCAAATTGTGTGCCCACAAGCGAATGTGAATTCGAATAATGTAGACAAGGGCCAACCTCAGAGACTTCAGATTGTTTTGAATGGGAAACCTGATAGCTCTCATTAGTATAATTTTGTAGAGGCATAACACCATTTGAAAAACTTGATTTAAGATGATTAGTATTCTTGTCAAAACTATATATACATTCAGAGTACAGTTGATTGTGAATATCATTTAACGATCCAATTAAATAGTTCACTAGCAGTTTCATCTTCAAGTGGTTTGCACTTTTTCTCCAACTGAAACACAAAGAAAACAGAACTGGTGAGTACTGCCATGAAGCCACATCTATAGTTTAATGGAAAAAAGTGGACATATTTTTCAAGCATTCTATACTAATTAACAAAACATATCGAAAACAATAAACCAAGATAAGAGTATAAAACTATGAAAATAGAAGTACCATTGCATTATCATTATCAAATTGACCCATCTTGTCATGAGAAAAATTAATACATGAAAACAATATATGCTGAAAATTGGCATTTATATAACAATTTGGGGGTTTGTGGTAGAAGAAGAAATTTGCAATAGAGAAATGAAATTTTAATATCAAACAAGGGTCTTATCTCATCATGGAAAAAAATTTAAATACAAGAAAACAATATGTTACAAATTTATATAACACATTGGGGGGTTTGAGGTGGGTGAGGAGAGTTGCAATAACGACATGGATATTTTATGCTTAATAACTAATATTCTATTTCTAGGAGAAAGGAAAATTCTGTTAAAGGAAGTGCATAGAAACCAAGTTAAGAATGTCACATGCATCATGTTCAAAGGATGACTGCTTACTCGAACACATTATATATGCTTTTGGTTTTTAATGGCATAAATGCAGTTTCTTTACATCAAAAATCAGCAAGTTTCCCAGCATACATAAAGTAGATAGCAAGATGGTGCAAACTAAAGCCAAATGAAATGAGACATATCAACTCAATGCTATCTCAGGAACCAATCTACTGAATAAGTTATAAGATGAATAGCTCATATTGAAATCCACGCTTGCTATTCTTCTTGGAAATTCTTATCTTGTAATTTATAAAACACATCTAGTTCAACACATCCATTTCTTTGATTATCCATTTGAGTACAACACATTCACTGGATGTTATATACATGTAGAAAATCAAACAAATATCTAACCACAAATCAAAATTAATTTCAAAAGCCAAGGATGGCACAATATTTAAAAATAGATACCTTAGATCCACCTCGGAAATCCTAAAGGAATCGACTTAATCTATACTACCACTGTACTTCCATAAAAAAGTAATTAAATTCTTCAAATGATCAGTACCCACCAGGTGATTAATCTCATTACCACTAACATTCAAAGCCCAAATTTGAAAACACAAATAGATTGAAAACTGAAAAGTAATGTAATAATCATTCACTTAACTTCCAATAGAACTAAGGGCATCTCCAATCCTTGACTCAAACCTATATCAAACTTAAATTTTGGGTAAAAACTAATCAAAATACCCTCCATGCCTAGGCCAAAACTTATACCAAATTGAGTTATATATACACACATCCAATTTTCACACAAATCAAACACACACCAAAACAAAATCAATTTTCACACAAATCAAACACAAACACAAAATCAATTTTGGCACAAATCAAACACACACACCAACAAATTCATGAATTGATGAGCAGGGAGAAACAAATGATAGAAGGGCAGAGGAGAGCAGAGGAAAGCAAAGGAAGGCTATACTTGGATGCCAGAGGGAGAACTGGAGAGATGCTGTTGTTGCCGCTGCTATAGACGCTGTTGTTACCGCTGCAAGAGAGACAGAACGACGTACGACTGGGTGAGAGGGAGAGTATGCGTGAGCAAGAGCGACAGGAAAGAAGAGGGTTGGTAACCTAGACGCTGCTGCTGCCGGTGCAAGAGAGATAGATGACGATTGGGTGAGAGGGAAGGAGAGAGAGTAGTGAGATTAGGGCTTTTTTTTTTTATCTGAAGAGATAACAAAGAATTTGGGAATATCGGGAAAGAGGGAGAGTGGGAGAGGGGACTTTGGCACGAAATTAGGAGTTTTTATTTGCGATGATTTTAATGTCGTCGCAAATGAAAGAAAAAAGGTAAACTTTTGCGACGGATTGGCAAAACTACGTCGCAAAACAGGAAAAAAAAAATTAAAATCAGAAAAATTTTGCCACGTTTAACTTGCCGTCGCATATAACCTTATTTTTTGCCACGGTCTAACTTTTTCCGTCGCAAAAATTATAAATTTCATGACGGCACTTAAACCGTCGCAAAAAGCAAGCTTTTGCGACGGCATTTAAACCGTCGCAAATAGTTCCGTGTCAAATGCTCCTTTTTCTAGTAGTGACTATACCTTGACAACTTCCTTTTTTTTATTATTGAATAGATCGTTAAGGTAATTTCCAAATGGATCGTTTGGAAATGAAATAAAAAAGTAAGTTGAATAGAAAAAGAAATTGAATAAAAATAGAAGTGAAATAAAAATAAAAATGGAAGATGCATAAAATTAAAAATGGAAGTTCATTCAAAAAACGACTATACCTTAACGATCTATTTGGAAATTAAACAAAAAAGGAAGTTGAATAGAAATAGAAGTTGAATAAAAATATAAATGGAAGTTGCATAAAATTAAAAATGGAAGTTTATTCAAAAAACCACTATACCTTAATGATCTGTTTGGAAATTAAATAAAAAAGGAAGTTGAATAGAAAAGGAAATTGAAAATGGAAGTTGAATAAAAATAAAAATTTTCCATTCAAGAAACCACTATACCTTAACGATCTATTTGAAAATTTAATAAAAAAGGTATTTGGAAATGGAATTCATTCAAGAAACCAATATACCTGAACGATTCAAGAAACCACTATTCCTTAACGATCAATTTGGAAATTAAATAAAAAAGGAGGTTGAATGGAAAATGAAATTGAATAAAAATAAAAGCGGAATAGAAAATGAAGTTGAATAAAAATGGAAGTTCATTTAAGAAACCACTTCCATTTTCATTTTTATTTAATTTCCAAGAAACCACTGTGCCTTAACAATCTATTTGGAAATTAAATAAAAAAGGAAGTTAAATAGAAAAGGAAATCGAATAAAAATGGAAGTTGCATAAAATTAAGAATGGAAGTTCATTCAAGAAACCTTTTCTATTCAACTTCCTTTGTTATTTAATTTCCAAATAGATTGTTCAGGTATAGTGGTTTTATTCAAATTCCATTTTTATTCAACTTTAATTTTTTTTCGATTTCCTTTTCTATTCAACTTCCTTTTTTATTAACTTCATTTTCCATTCAACTTCCTTTTCTGTTTAATTTCCAAATAGATCGTTAAGGTATAGTGGTTTCTTGAATGAACTTCAATTTTTAATTTTATGGAAGTTCATTGAAGAAACCACTATACCTTAACAATCTATTTAGAAATTAAATAAAAAAGGAAATTGAATAGAAAAGGAAATTGAATAAAAATAAAAGTTGAATAAAAATAAAAATAAAAGTTGAATAAAAATAAAAATGGAAGTTGAATAGAGAAGGAAATTGAATAAAAAAGGAAGTTGAATAGAAAAAAAATAATGAAATTGAATAAAAATGCAAGTGGAATAAAAATAAAAAATGGAAGTTCATTCAAGAAACCACTTTTAATTTTATGCAACTTCTATTTTTAATTTTATGCAACTTCCATTTTTATTTTTAATTTCCTTTTCTATTCAACTTTCTTTTTTATTTAATTTTCAAATAGATCTATCGTTAAGGTAAAAATGGTTTCCACTTCCAATTTCAATTTCCTTTTCTATTCAACTTCCTCTTTTATTTAATTTCCAAATAGATCGTTAAGGTACAGTGGTGTCTTGAATAAAAATAAAAATGAAAGTTCATTTAAGAAACCAGAACGATCTATTTGGAAATTAAATAAAAAAGGAAGCTGAATAGAAAAGGAAATCGAATAAAAATAAAAGTAGAAGTTAAATAAAATTAAAATGGAAGTTCATTAATTAAACCACTATACCTTAACGATCTATTTTGAAATTAAATAAAAAATGAAGTTGAATAGAAAATTAAAAAGGGAAGTTCATTCAAGAAAACACCATGCCTTAACGATCTATTTGGACATTAAATAAAAAAAGAAGTTGAATAGAAAAGGAAACAACTATACCTTAACAACTTCCTTTTTTATTATTGAATAGATCGTTAAGGTAATTTCCAAATGGATCGTTTGGAAATGAAATAAAAAAGGAAGTTGAATAGAAAAAGAAATTGAATAAAAATAGAAGTGAAATAAAAATAAAAATGGAAGATGCATAAAATTAAAAATGGAAGTTCATTCAAGAAACGACTATACCTTAACGATCTATTTGGAAATTAAACAAAAAGGAAGTTGAATAGAAATAGAAGTTGAATAAAAATATAAATGGAAGTTGCATAAAATTAAAAATGGAAGTTCGTTTAAGAAACCACTATACCTTAACGATCTATTTGGAAATTAAATAAAAAAGGAAGTTGAATAGAAAAGGAAATTGAAAATGGAAGTTGAATAAAAATAAAAATTTTCCATTCAAGAAACCACTATACCTTAACGATCTATTTGGAAATTTAATAAAAAAGGTATTTGGAAATGGAAGTTCATTCAAGAAACCACTATACCTGAACGATTCAAGAAACCACTATACCTTAACGATCAATTTGGAAATTAAATAAAAAAGGAAGTTGAATGGAAAATGAAATTGAATAAAAATAAAAGCGGAATTGAAAAGGAAGTTAAATAAAAATGAAAGTTCATTCAAGAAACCACTTCCATTTTCATTTTTATTTAATTTCTAAGAAACCACTGTGCCTTAACAATTTATTTGGAAATTAAATAAAAAAGGAAGTTGAATAGAAAAGGAAATCGAATAAAAATGGAAGTTACATAAAATTAAAAATGGAAGTTCATCAAGAAACCTTTTCTATTCAACTTCCTTTTTTATTTAATTTCCAAATAGATCGTTCAGGTATAGTGGTTTTATTCAATTTCCATTTTTATTCAACTTTAATTTTTATTCGATTTCCTTTTCTGTTCAACTTCCTTTTTTATTTAATTTCCAAATAAATTGTTAAGGCACAGTGGTTTCTTGGAAATTAAATAAAAATAAAAATGGAAGTGGCTCCTTGAATGAACTTCCATTTTTATTCAACTTCCTTTTCTATTCCGCTTTTATTTTTATTCAATTTTATTTTCCATTCAACTTCCTTTTTTATTTAATTTCCAAATATATCGCTAAGGCATAGTAGTTTCTTGAATGGAACTTCCTTTTCTATTCAACTTCCACTTTTTATTTAATTTCCAAATGGATCGTTAAGGTATAGTGGAAATTAAATAAAAAAGGAAGTTGAATAGAAAAGGAAATTGAATAAAAAAAGAAATTGAATAAAAATAAAAATGAAAGTTGCATAAAATTAAAAATGGAAGTTCATTCAAAAAAGTTGAATAAAAATAGAAGTGGAATAAAAATAAAAATGAAAGCAGAATAAAAATAAAAGTGGAAGTTGCATAAAATTAAAAATAGAAGTTCATTCAAGAAACCACTATACCTTAACGATATGTTTGGAAATTAAATAAAAAAGAAAGTTGAATAGAAAATGAATAAAAAAAGGAAGTTGAATGAAAAATGAAATTGAATAAAAATAAAAATGGAAGTTGCATAAAATTAAAAAAGGAAGTTCATTCAAGAAACTACTATGCCTTAACGATTTATTTGGAACTTTAATAAAAAAGGAAGTTGAATGTAAAATGAAATTGAACTTCCATTTTTAATTTTATGCATCTTCTATTTTTATTCAATTTCATTTTCTATTTAGCTTCATTTTTTATTTAATGTCCAAATAGATCGTTAAGGCATAGTGGTGTCTTGATTGAACTTCCATTTTTATTAAATTTTCAAATAGATCGTTAAGGTATAGTGGTTTCTTGCATAGAAAAGGAAATTAAATAAAAAATGAACTTAAATAAAAAGGAAGGTATTTTAAATAAAAATGGAAGTTGCATAAAATTAAAAATGAAAGTTGCATAAAATTAAATATGGAAGTTCATTCAAGAAACCACTATACCTTAACGATCTATTTGGAAATTAAAATTGAAAATGGAAATTAAAAATGGAAGTTCATTCAAGAAACCACCATTTGGAAATTGAATAGAAAAGGAAATTGAATAAAAATTAAAGTTCATTCAATTTCATTTTTTATTTAATTTCCAAATAGATCGTTAAGGTATAGTGGTTTCTTGAATGAACTTCCATTTTTTATTTTATGAACTTCCATTTTTAATTTTATTCAACTTCCTTTTTTATTCAATTTTTATTCAACTTCCTTTTTTATTTTTAATTTTATGCAACTTCCATTTTTATTTTTATTCAATTTCATTTTCCATTCAACTTCCTTTTTTTATTTAATTTCCTTTTTTATTCAACTTCCTTTTCTATTCAACTTCCTTTGTTATTCAATTTCATTTTCCATTGGAATATAAAAATAGAAGTGAAAAAGAAGTTGAATAGAAAAGGAAATTGAATAAAAAAGGAAGTTGAATAAAATTTTTATTTGGAAATTTAATAAAAAAAGGAAGTTGCATAAAATTAAAAATAGAAGTTCATTCAAGAAACAACTATACCTTAACAATCTATTTGGATATTAAATTAAATAAAAAAGGAAGTTGAATAGAAAAGAAAATTGAATAAAAATGGAAGTGGAATAAAAATAAAAATGGAAGTTACATAAAATTAAAAATGGAAGTTCATTCAAGAAACCACTAGTAGTTCATTCAAGAAACCACTATATGGAAATTAAATAAAAAAGGAAGTTGAATAGAAAAGGAAGTTGAATAAAAATAAAAATGAAAGTTGTATAAAATGAAAATGGAAGTTCATTCAAAAAACCACTACCATTTTTATTTTTTATTCAATTTCCTTTTCTATTCAACTTTCTTTTTTATTTTATTTCCAAATAGATCGTTAAGGTATAGTGGTTTTTTGAATGAACTTCCATATTTAATTTTATGCAACTTCTATTTTTATTTTTACTCAATTTCATTTTTATTCCACTTCTATTTTTATTCAATTTCCTTTTGTATTCAACTTCCTTTTTTATTTAATTTCCAAATAGATCATTAAGGTATAGTGGTTTCTTGAATGAACTTCCATTTTTAATTTTATGCAACTTCCACTTGCATTTTTATTCCACTTCTATTTTTATTCCACTTTTATTTTTATTCAATTTCATTTTCTATTCAACTTCCTTTTTTATTAATTTCCATATTTAATTTTATGCAACTTTCATTTTTATTTCCACTTCCGCTTCTATTTTCATTCCACTACTATTTTTATTCAATTTCATTTTCTATTCAACTTCCTTTTTTATAGAAATTAAATAAAAAAAGAAATTGAATATAAATAAAAATGGAAGCTGCATAAAATTAAAAACCACTATACCTTAACGATCTATTTGAAAATTAAATAAAAAAGGAAGTTGAATAGAAAAGGAAATTGAATAAAAATAGAAGTGAAATAACGGTTTATTTTTGAAATTAAATAAAAAAGGAAGTTGAATACAAAAGGAAGTTGAATAAAAATAGAAGTGGAAGCTGCATAAAATTAAAAATGGAAATTCATTCAAGAAACCATTTTTATTTTTATTCCATTTTTATTTTTATGAAATTTCCTTTTCTATTCAACTTCCTTTTTTATTTTACTTCCTTTTTTGTTTAATTTCCAAATAGATCGTAAAGGTATAGTGGTTTCTTGAATGAACTTCCATTTTTAATTTTATGCAACTTCCACTTCTATTTTTATTCAATTTCCTTTTCCATTCAACTTTATTTTTTATTTAATTTCCAAATAGATCGTTAAGGTATAGTGGTTTCTTGAATGAACTTCCTTTTTTGTTTAATTTCCAAATGGATCGTTAATTTCTTTTTTTATTCCATTTTTAATTTTATGCAACTTTTATTTTTATTTTTATTCAATTTCCTTTTCTATTCAACTTCCTTTTTTATTTAATTTCCAAATAGATCGTTAAGGTATAGTGGTTTCTTGAATTTCCTTTTCTATTCAACTTTCATTTTTAATTTTATGCAACTTCCACTTTTAATAAAAATGCAAGTGGAATAAAAATAAAAATGGAAGTTGAATAAAAATTAAAGTGAAATAAAAATAAAAATAGAAGTTCATTCAATAGAAGCTGAATACCTTAACGATCTATTTGAAAATTAAAATGGAAGTTCATTAAAGAAACCACTATATAAGATCATTAATTTTATTTTTATGCAACTTTCATTTTTATTTTTATTCCACTTCTATTTTTATTCAATTTCCTTTTATTCAATTTTCTTTTTTATTTAATTTCCAAATAGATCGTTAAGGTATAGTGGTTTCTTGAATGAACTTCCATTTTTCATTCCATTTTTATTTTTATGCAATTTTCTTTTCTATTCAACTTCCATTTTTAATTTTATGCAGCTTCCACTTTTATTTTTATTCAACTTCCTTTTCTATTCAATTTCCTTTTCTATTCAACTTCATTTTTAATTTTATGCAACTTCCATTTTTATTTTTATGCAACTTCCATTTTTAATTTTATGCAACTTTCATTTTTATTTTTATTCCTTTTCTATTCAACTTTCATTTTTATTTAATTTCCAAATAGATCGTTAAGGTATACTTGTTTCTTGAATGAACTTCAATTTTTAATTTTATGCAAGGAAGTTGAATAGAAAAGGAAGTTGAATAGAAAATGCATTTTCTATTCAACTTCCTTTTTTATTTAATTTCCAAATAGATCGTTAAGGTATAGTGATTTTTTGATTTTATGCAACTTACATTTTTATTCAATTTCCAAATAGATCGTTCAGGTATAGTGGTTTCTTGAATGAACTTCCATTTTTAATTTTTTGCCACTTCCATTTTTATTTTATGCAACTTCTATTTTTATTCAATTTCCTTTTCAATGAACTTCCACTTCTATTTTTATTCAATTTCCAAAATGGATGTTGCATAAAATTAAATAAAAATGGAAGTTCATTCAAAAAACCACTATACCTTAGCGATCTATTTGGAAATTAAATAAAAATGGAAGTTGAATAAAAAAGGAAGTTAAATAGAAAAGGAAATTGAATAAAAAATGAAGTTTATTCAAGAAATCACTATACCTTAACGATCTATTTGGAAATTCAATAAAAATAAACCAGTATACCATTTTTAATTTTATGCAGCTTCCATTTTTATTTTTATTCAACTTCCTTTTTATTCAACTTCCTTCATTTTTTATTCAATTTCCAAATGGATCGTTACGGTATAGTGGTTTCATTTTTAAATAACTTCTATTTAAAAACAGAAGTTATTTAAAAATGAAACGACTATACCGTAACGATCCATTTGGAAATTGAATAAAAAAGGAAGTTGAACTTGCATTTTTAATTTTATGCAACTTCTATTTTTATTTTTATTCCACTTCTAATTTTATTCAATTTCATTTTCTATTCAACTTCCTTTTTTATTTAATTTCCAAATAGATCGTTAAGGCATAGTGGTTTCTTGAATGAACTTCCATTTTTAATTTCCAAATAGAAAAGGAAGTTCAATAAAAATAAAAATGGAAGATGCACAAAATTAAAAATGGAAGTTCAATCAAGAAACCACTATACCTTAACGATCTATTTAGAAATTAAATAAAAGAGGAAGTTGAATAGAAAAGGAACCAATTTCCTTTTCTATTCAACTTCCTTTTTTATTTTTATGCAGCTTCCATTTTTATTTTCAATTTCTTTTTCTATTCAACTTCCTTTTTTATTTAATTTGTAAATAGATCGTTAAGGTATAGTGGTTCCTTTTTTATTTTTATTCAATTTCCTTTTCTATTCAATTTCATTTTCTATTCAACTTCCTTTTTTATTTAATTTCCAAATAGATCGTTAAGGTATAGTGATTTCTTGAATGAACTTCCACTTTTAATTTTATTCCACTTCCATTTGTATTTTTATTCCACTTCAATTTTTATTCCACTTCCATTTTTGTTTTTATTCCACTTGCATTTTTATTCAATTTCCTTTTTTATTCAACTTCCATTTTTAATTTTTATTCAACTTCCTAAATTTCCTTTTCCATTCAACTTTCTTGAATAGAAGTTCATTCAATTTCCTTTTCTATTCAACTTCCTTTTTTATTTAATGTCCAAATAGATCGTTTCTTGAATGAGCTTCCTTTTTTTATTTAATTTTCAAATAGATCGTTAAGGTACAGTGGTTTCTTGAATGAATTTCCATTTTTAATTTTATGAACTTCAAAAAACCACTATACCTTAAGGATCTAATTGGAAATTAAATAGAAATAAAAATGGAAGTTGCATAAAATTAAAAATGGAAGTTAAATAAAAAAGAAAGTTGAATAGAAAAGGAAGTTGAATAAAAAAGGAAGTTTAATAAAAATAAAAATGCAAGTTCATTCAAGAATCTTTCTCTATTCAACCTTCTACTTCTATTTTTATTCCACTTCTATTTTTATTTTTATTTCATTTCCAAATAGATCGTTCAGGTATAGTTACTTCATTTTTTTATTTAATTTCCAAATAGATCGTTCAGGTATAGTTACTTCATTTTTTTATTTAATTTCCAAATAGATCGTTCAGGTATAGTGGTTTATTGAATGAACTTCCATTTTTAATTCAATTTCCTTTTCTATTCAACTTCCTTTTTTATTTAATTTCCAAATAGATCGTTAAGGTATAGTGGTTTCTTAAACGAACTTCCATTTTTATTTTTATTCCGCTTCTATTTTTATTTAATTTCCAAATAGATCTTTCAGCTTACTGGTTTCTTGAATGAACTTCCATTTTTATTCAAGAAACCACTATACCTTATACCTTAGCGTGGAAATTAAAATTTGGAAGGTGCATAAAATTAAAAATGGAAGTTCATTCAAGAAACCACTATACCTTAACGATCTATTTGAAAATTAAATAAAAAAGGAAGTTGAATAAAAAATAAAATTGAATAAAAGAGGAAGTTGAATAGAAAAGGAAATTGAATAAAAATAAAAATGGAAGTTGCATAAATGGATCGTTAAGGTATAGTCGTCGCTTGAATGAACTTCCTTTTCTATTCAACTTCCTTTTTTATTCAATTTCCAAAAAAAAAAAAGTTGAATTAAATAATTTTATGCAACTTCCATTTTTTATTTTTATTGAAGTTCATTCAAGAAACCACTGTATATATCGTTAAGGTATAGTGGTTTCTCGAATGAACTTCCACTTTTATTTTTATGCAGCTTCCACTTCCATTTTTATTCAATTTCCTTTTCTATTCAACTTCCTTTTTTATTTCATTTTCAAATAGATCATTAAGGTATAGTGGTTTCTTGAACTTCCATTTTTTTTTTTTTTTATTCCACTTCTATTCAACTTCCTTTTTTATTTAATTTCCAAATAGATCGTTAAGGTATAGTGGTTTCTTGAATGAACTTTCATTTTTAATTTTATGCAGCTTCCATTTTTATTTTTATTTCACTTCTATTTTTATTTAATTTCCAAATAGATCGTTAAGGTATAGTGGCTTCTTGAATGAATTTCCATTTTTAATGGAAGTTAAGGTATAGTGGTTTCTTGAATGAACTTCCATTTTTAATTCCTTTTTTATTCAATTTCCTTTTCTACTCAACTTCCTTTTTTATACATTTTCCTTTTCTATTTAATTTCAAAATAGATCGTTAAGGTATAGTGGTTTCCTTTTGTATTCAACTTCTATTTTATTCAACTTTTATTTTTATTCAACTTCCTTTTCTATTCAAATGGATCGTTAAGGTATAGTGGTTTCTTGAATGAACTTCCATTTTTAATTCAACTTGCATTTTTATTCTTATTCCTTTTCTATTCAACTGCCTTTTTGTTTAATTTCCAAATGGATCGTTCAGGTATAGTGGTATAGTTGTTTTATGCAACTTCCATTTTTCTTTTCTATTCAACTTCCTTTTTTATTTAATTTTCAAATGGATCGTTAAGGTATAGATCTATTTTATTTAATAGGATCGTTAAGATATAGTGGTTTCTTGAATGAACTTCTATTTTTTTTATGCAACTTCCATTTTTATTTTTATTCAACTTCAATTTCATTTTCCATTCAACTTCCATTTTTATTTAATTTCCAAATAGATCGGTCTATTTGAATGAACTTAAATAAAAAAGGAAGTTGAATAGAAATGGAAATTGGAAATGAAATAAAAAAGGAAGTTGAATAAAAATAAAAATGGAAGTTGCATAAAATTAAAAGTGGAAGTTCATTCAAAAAACCACTATACCTTAACGATCTATTTGGAAATTAAATAAAAAAGGAAATTAAATAAAAATGGAAGTTGAATAGAAAAGGAAATTGAATAAAAATAAAAATGGAAGATGCATAAAATTAAAAATGCAAGTTCATTCAATAAACCACTATAAAAATGGAAGTTGAATAGAAAAGGAAGTTGCATAAAAAAGCAAGTAGAATAAAAATAAAAATGGAAGCTGCATAAAAATAAAAATAGAAGTGCATTCAAGAAACCACTATACCTTAACGATCTATTTGGAAATTAAATAAAAAAGGAAGTTGAATAAAAAAGGAAAAAGGAAGCTGAATAAAAATAAAAATGGAAGATGCATAAAATTAAAAATGGAAGTTCATTCAATAAACCACTATACCTTAACGATCTATTTGGAAAATTAAATAAAAAAGAAAGTTGAATAAAAAAGGAAATTCATTCAAGAAACCACTATACCTTAACGATCTATTTGGAAATTATTCAATTTCCTTCTTTCTTGAATGAAACCACTATACTTTAACGATCTATTTGGAAATTAAATAAAAATGGAAGTTGAATAGAAAATGAACTTGAATAAAAAAGAAAATTGAATAAAAATAGAAGTTCATTCAAGAAACCACTATACCTTAACGATCTGTTTGGAAATTGAACTTCTATTTTTAATTTTATTTAATTTCCAAATAGATCGTTAAGGTATAGTTGTTTCTTGAATGAACTTCCATTTTTATTTTTATTCCGCTTCCATTTTTATTTTTATTCAACTTCCTTCCATTTTTATTCCATTTTTAATTTAATGTTTATTCAATTTTCTTTTTTATTCAGGTTCCTTTTCTATTCAACTTCCATTTTCTATTCAATTTCATTTTTTACTTAATTTCCAAATAGATCGTTCAGGTATAGTGGTTTCTTGAATGAACTTCCAGTATACCTTAACGATCTATTTAATTTCCAAATAAATTGTTAAGGTATAGTGGTTTCTTGAATAAACTTCCATTTTTAATTTTTATTTCTATTCAACTTCCTTTTTTATTTAATGTCCAAATTGATCGTTAAGGTATAGTGGTTTTCAGCTTCCTTTTCTATTCAACTTCCTTTTTTATTTAATTTCCAAATAGATCGTTAAGGAACAGCGGTTTCTTGAATAAACTTCCATTTTCAATTTCCTTTTCTATTCAACTTCCATTTTCCTTTTCTATTCAACTTCCTTTTTTGTTTAATTTCCATTTTTAATTTTTATTCCACTTCTATTTTTATTCAGCTATAGTGGTTTCTTGAATGAACTTCCATTTTTATTCAACTTCCTTTTCTATTCAACTTCCTTTTTTTTTATTTAATTTCCAAATAGATCGTTCAGGCATAGTGGTTTCTTGAATGAATTTCTACTTTTATTTTTATTCAATTTCTTTTTCTATTCAACTGCCTTTTTTATTTAATTTCATTTTCTATTCAATTTCCTTTTCTATTCAACTTCTTTTTTTATTCCACTTGCATTTTCTTGAAACCACTATACCTGAAAAAAAATAAAAATGGAAGTTCATTCAAGAAACCTTAACATTCTGTTTGGAAATTAATACCTTAGTGAAAGTTCATTCAAAAAATCACTATACCTGAACGATCTATTTGAAAATTAAATAAAAAAGGAAGTTGAAGTTCATTCAAGAAAACACTATACCTTAACGATCTATTTGGAAATTAAATAAAAAAGGAAGTTGAATAGAAAAGGAAATTAAATAAAAAAGGAAATTGAATAAAATAAAAATGAAAGTTCATTCAAGAAACCACTATACCTTAAATTGAATAACGATCTATTTGGAAATTAAATAACGATCTATTTAGAAATTAAATAAAAAGAAAGTTGAATAGAAAAGGAAATTGAATAAAAATAAAAATGGAAGCTGCATAAAATTATTTAATTTCCAAATAGATCGTTCAGGTATAGTGGTTTCTTGAATGAACTTCCATTTTTAATTTTATGCAACTTCCATTTTTATTTCTATTCAACTTTATTTTTTATTTAATTTCCAAATAGATCGTTAAGGTATAGTGGTTTCTTGAATGAACTTCCATTTTTAATTTTATGCAACTTCCATTTTTATGCAGCTATTCAAAAATAAACCACTATACCTGAACGATCTATTTGGAAATTAAATAAAAACGATCTATTTCATTCAACTTCAATATCTATATCAATTTCCTTTTCTATTCAATTTCTATTTTGGAAAGTTGATCTATTCAACCACTATACCTTAACCACTATACCTTAACGATCTCTTAATTTCTTGAATGCAATTTTATGCAACTTCCACTTCTATTTCTATTCAACTTCCTTTTTTATTTAATTTCCAAATGAAGTTGAATGGACTTCCACTTTTATTTCTTTATGCAAAAATGGAATTTAACTTCCTTTTCTATTCAACTTCGTTAAGGTATAGTGGTAGATCGTTTCCTTTTCTATTCCAATATCATTCAAGAAACCACTATACCTTATAGCTTTTATTTGGACATTAAATAAAAAAGGAAGTTGAATAGAAAAGGAAATCGAATAAAAATAAAAATGGAAGTTGAATGGAAAATGAAATTGAATGAAAAGTGGAAGTTGAATGAACTTCCATCTTGAATAAACTTCCATTTTTATTTTTATTCAATTTCCTTTTCTATTCAACTTTTTTTTTTTTTTTTCATTTCCAAATAGATCGTTAAGGTGTAGTGGTTTCTTGAATGAACTTCCATTTTTATTTTTATTCCACTTGCATTTTTATTCAATTTCATTTTCTATTCAACTTCCTTTTTTATTTAATTTCCAAATAGATCGTTAAGGTATGGTGGTTTCGTTATGGTATGGTTTCTTGAACGAACTTCTATTTTTAATTTTATGCATCTTCCTTTTTTATTTTCATTTTCTTTTTCTATTCAACTTCCTTTTCTATTTAATTTCCTTTTCTATTCATCTTCCTTTTTTATTTAATTTCCAAATAGATCGTTAAGGTATAGTGGTTTCTTGAAAATTGAATAAAATTCAACATGGAAGTTTATTCAAGAAACCACTATGCCTTTTTATTTTTATTCAATTTCCTTTTCTATTCAACTTTCATTTTTATTTAATTTCAAATGGATCGTTAAGGTATAGTGGTTTCTTCAATGAACTTCAATTTTTAATTTTACGCAACTTCCATTTTTATTTTTATAGATCGTTAAGGTATAGTAGTTTCTTGAATAAACTTCCATTTTTATTTAATTTCCACTTCTATTTTTATTCAATTTCACTTTCTATTCAACTTCCTTTTTTATGCAACTTCCATTTTTATTTTTATGCAACTTCCTTTTCTATTCAACTTCCATTTGTATTTAATTTCCAAACAAATCATTAAGGTATAGTGGTTTCTTCAATGAACTTCCACTTTTATTTTTATGCAACTTCCATTTTTTTTTATTAAATTTCCTTTTCAATTCAACTTCCTTTTTTATGCAACTTTCATTTTTATTTTTATGCAACTTCCATTTTTATTTTTATTCCGCTTCCATTTGAAATTAAAAATGGTTTCTTGAATGAACTTCCATTTTTAATTTTATGCAGCTTCCATTTTTATTTTTATTCCACTTCTATTTTATTTAATTTCCAAATAGATCGTTCAGGTATAGTGGTCAAGAAATCATTAAGGTATAGTGGTTTCTTGAATGAACTTCCATTTTTAATTTTATGCAGCTTCCTTTTCTATTCAACTTCCTTTTTTATTTTTAATTTGCAAATAGATCGTTGAGGTATAGTGGTTTCTTGATTCCACTTCCATTTTCAATTTCCTTTTTTATTCAACTTCCTTTTTTATTTAATTTCCAAATAGATCGTTAAGGTATATTGGTTTCTTGAATGAACTTTCATTTTTTATTTTATGCAACTTCCATTTTTAATTTCCAAATAGATTGTTAAGTTATAGTGGTTTCTTCAATGAACTTCAATTTTTATTCAATTTCTAAATAGATCGTTAAGGTATAGTGGTGGTTTCTTGAATGAACTTCCATTTTTAATTTTATGCACCTTCCATTTTTTAATTTCCACGCTAAGATATAGTGGTTTCTTGAATGAACTTCTATTTTAATTTTATGAACTTTCATTTTTATTTTTACTCAACTTCATGTTCATTCAGTAAAAGAGGAAATTGAATAGAAAAGGACATTGAATAAAAATAAAAGTGGAAGTTGCATAAAATTAAAAGTGGAAGTTCATTAAACAAACCACTATACCTTAACGATCTATTTGGAAATTAAATAAAAAAGGAAGTTGAATAGAAAATGAAATTGAATAAAAATAAAAATAGTTTCTTGAATGAACTTTCATTTTCAATTTCTATTTTTATTCAATTTCTTTTTCTATTCAACTTCCTTTTATTTTTATTTTTATTCAACTTTAATTTTTATTCAATTTCATTTTCTATTCAACTTCCTTTTTTATTTGTTTAATTTCCAAATAGATCGTTAAGGTATAGTGGTTTCTTGAATGAACTTCCATTTTTTTTTTATTCCACTTTTATTTTTATTCAATTTCCAAATAGATCGTTAAGGTATAGTGGTTTCTTGAATGAACTTCCATTTTTAGTTTCCTTTTTTATTCCATTTTTAACTTTATGCAACTTTCATTTTTATTCAATTTCCTTTTCTATTCAACTTCCTTTTTTATTTAATTTCCAAATAGATCGTTAAGGTATAGTGGTTTCTTGAATGAACTTCCATTTTTATTTTTATTCCACTTGCATTTTTATTTTTATTCCACTTCCATTTTTATTCGTTTTCCTTTTTTATTCAACTTCCATTTTTAATTTTTATTCAACTTCCTTTTTTTTTTTTTTATTGAATTTCCAAATAGAAGTGGAATAAAAGTGGTTTATTTAATTTCCAAATATATTGTTAAGGTATAGTGGTTTTTTGAATGAACTTCCATTTTTAATTTTATGCAACTTCATTTTTTATTTTTATGCAACTTCCATTTTTATTCAACTTCCTTATTTGTTTAATTTCCAAATAGATCGTTAAGGCATAGTGGTTTCTTGAATGAACTTCCATTTTTAATTCTATTCAACTTTCACTTTTTTTTATTTAATTTCTAAATTGATCGTTAAGGTATAGTAGTTTTTAAATGAACTTCCATTTTTAATTTGATGCAACTTCCATTTTTATTTCTATTCAACTTGCAGTTCTATTCAATTTCCGAATAGATCGTTAAGGTATAGTGGTTTCTTGAATGAACTTCCATTTTTAATTTTATTTCCTTTTCTATTCAACTTCCTTTTTCTATTCAACTTCCTTTTTTTATTTAATTTCCAAACAAAACGCTAAGGTACAGTAGTTTCTTGAATGAACTTCCATTTTTAATTTTATTTATTTTTCTATTCAACTTCCTTTTCTTTTCAACTTCCTTTTTTTATTTAATTTCCAAACTGAACGCTAAGGTATAGTGGTTTCTTGAATTAACTTTCATTTTAATTTTATGTAACTTCCATTTTTATTTTTTTTCCACTTCTATTTCCATTCAAGAAACCACTATTCAATTGGAAATTAAATAAAAAAGGAAGTTGAATAGAAATAGAAGTGGAATAAAAACAAAAATGGAAGTGGTTTCTTGAATGAACTTCCATTTTTAATTTTATGCAGCTTCCACTTGCATTTTTATTCAATTTCCTTAACGATCTATTTGGAAATTAAATAAAAAAGGAAGTTATAGCGACCCCGGTCTTTTCCCAGTTGGTTGTTGTATCCGAACTTAGGTTCTGTGGATCTTGTTGTTATATAATTGTTGTCGTCATCTTTTTATTTCTTATTTCTAAGTTATGGGATGCATTGGGCAGGTTTGTTACAGGTTGGGAGTGTTTGGGAGCAAAAGGTTGCTGCCCAGAATTTTGACCCTTCGCTCGAGTGAGCAGTTCTTCGCTCGAGCGAGCTCTTTGTTTTTGGTCCGTCGCTCAAGCCAGGGTTTCTTCACTCAAGCGAGAGACTGCGTCTAGGTATAAACCTGAGAGCTGTGTTTCTTGGCTCGAGCGAGTTTTCCTTCGCTCGAGCGAGCGAGGTGTATGTTTTCGAGTTCTTCGCTCGAGCGAGCTTCTGGGTTGCAGACCTGAAGCTTCGAGTTTTTGGCTCGAGCGAGACTTTCTTCGCTCGAACGAGATTTCTTGTGTTTGGTCGCTCGAGTGACCAATCCTTCGCTCGAGCGAGCCTGTTTAATATAAATACATAGTAGCGGGGAAAAATACACTTTTTCATCCTCTTTTGATTTCAAAACCCTAGGTCCGTGTTCTCTCTCCCTCCACACACCTTCTCTCTAAGGTTTCATCTATTTTTAGGGTGTTTCTACCCTAGGTTCTTTATTAAAAAGATAGAGTGGGTTGAGGGCTTCGTTTTAATCTGAAGAACTTGGGATTTGGAGCACATTGGTTTTTGGTCTTCATCTTCATTTGAGTTCTTCACTCCGAGGTAGAGATTTCCTACTCCATATTATAGGTTTTGTCCTAAGTTTTGGTCATTTTGATATGTTGGTGTTGTTTGGTAATTTTGGGCAAAAGCTAGGGTTTGATTTATAATTTAAAAAGCCCTAGTTGTTGTAATAAATTAATGCGTATAATTAATTTTGGAAAAATTGTGGAATTAAGTTTAATTCATGAAATTGGGGAACTATGGGATTAAATGGTGCAGTCGGATAATTTAATCACTCGCCTATGATAATGTTGAGATTATGATTGTTGATACATTTATTTCCTGTTTAGAAATAACTGTTTTGGGCTATCGGTGGAGGATAATCGTGATTGTTGTAGACATTGCATGTTGATTAGGGAAAACTGAAACTAATCACATTGACTGAGTCATTGAATATCACGGTTGAATTAATACAGCAAATACGTGTATTGATTGAATAGTGTATATGACAAGTGTTAATTACATTGTATATGCATATTGTTTTGGGAGAAGATAGGGGATGTACTCCATGGTTTGAAGGAAGATAGGGGATGGACTCTCAAACCTGTTTAGGAGGAGAAAGGGGATGGACTCCATTAGTACAGCAAATATGTATACTTATTGATTTATGGAAGTGTTTCAGTATGAGCTTTGGTCTCATTTGAGTTGTTGATATTGGAAGTAATGTTAATGTGAGATGTAGTCTCCTTTTGTAGTTTGGCCAGGTTCTGAGTCATGTCTGTATGATTGGAAAGTTGAATAATAACGGAAAGTGAAACATGTCATGGACATTAGTATCATGAAACTGTATAGTGATGTATTTGATTATTTTGTGTTAACCATATATCGAATGCTATTGCTTTAGTCAATTCTTATATTTGGTTTAATATATTTCTACTGGGTTGTGGCTCACCCTATACGGGAACATCATTTTCAGGTCCAGGTGATATGCTACCTCCAAGGACTTAGCTTGGAAGGATTTGGAGTTGAAGACTCTGTTTAGATTAGTTGTTATTTTGTTTTATTTGATATTACATGTAAACTCAAGTCAAGGGCTTAATGTGTAATTGAGTTAGTACTCAGACTTTTGTGTTTAAGTGTTGGCTTGGAAAGATGTAAGCCCGTAGGGCATTTACTTTCGTTATTACATGTAATGTCTTTTAATAAGATTACTCTGATGAATGGAATAATGTTTTGTTTTCTTATAATGATGCATGTTAATGTTATATATTATGGGTTTATTTTGAGGGAGTTACAGAAGTTGAATAGAAAATGAAATTGAATAAAAATGGAAGTTGCATAAAATTAAAAATGAAAGATGCATAAAATTAAAAATGAAAGTTCATTCAAGAAACCACTATACCTTATAGCTTCCATTTGGAAATTAAATAAAAAAGGAAGTTGAATAGAAAAGAAAATTGAATAAAAATGCAAGTGAAATAAAAAAGGAAGTTGAATAGAAAAGAAAATTGAATAAAAATAAAAGTGGAAGTTCATTCAAAAAATGGAAGTTCATTCAAGAAACAACTATACCATAATGATCTATTTGGAAATTAAATAAAAAAGGAAGTTGAATAGAAAAGGAAATTGAATAAAAATGGAAGTTCATTCAAGAAACCACTATGGAAGTTGAATGGAAAAGGAAATTGAATAAAAATGGAAGTTGAATAGAAAAGTTGAATAAAAATAAAAATGGAAGTTCATTCAAGAAACCATTATACCTTAACGATCTATTTGGAAATTAAATAAAAAAGGAAGTTGAATTAGAAAATGAAATTAAATAAAAATGCAAGTGGAATAAAAATAAAAAAGGAAGTTCATTCAAGAAACCACTATACCTTAACGATCTATTTGGAAATTAAATAAAAAAGGAAGCTGAATAGAAAATGAAGTTGAATAAAAATGGAAGTTGCATAAAAATAAAAGTGGAAGTTGCATAAAATTAAGAATGGAAGTTCATTCAATAAACCACTATACCTTAACGATCTATTTGGAAATTAAATAAAAATGGAAGTTGAACAGAAAAGGAAGTTGAATAGAAAAGGAAATTGAATAAAAATGCAAGTGCAATAAAAATAAAAATGGAAGTTGCATAAAATTAAAAATGGAAGTTCATTCAAAAATCCACTATACCTTAACGATCTATTTGAAATTAAATAAAAAAGGAAGTTTCATTTTTAATTTTATCCAGCTTCCATTTTTGAAAATAGATCGTTAAGGTATAGTGGTTTCTTGAATAAACTTCCATTTTTAATTTTATGCAGCTTCCATTTTTATTTTTTTTGCACTTGCATTTTTATTCAATTTCTTTTTCTATTCAACTTCTTTTTCTATTCAACTTCCATTTTTATTTAATTTCCAAATAGATCGTTAAGATATAGTGGTTTTTTTAATGAACTTCCATTTTTAATTTTATGCAACTTCCACTTTTATTTTTATGCAACTTTCATTTTTATTCAACTTCCTTTTCTATTCAGCTTCCTTTTTTATTTAATTTGCAAATAGATCGTTAAGGTATAGTGGTTACTTGAATGAACTTGTTTTTTTATTTTTATTCCACTTGCATTTTTATTCAATTTCCTTTTCTATTCAACTTCCTTTTTTATTTGATTTCCAAATGGATCGTAAAGGTATAGTGGTGGTTTCTTGAATGAACTTCCATTTTTGTTTTTTTCAACTTTTCTATTCAACTTTCATTTTTATTCAATTTCCTTTTCCATTCAACTTCCATAGTGGTTTCTTGAATGAACTACCATTTTTATTCAATTTCCTTTTCTATTCAACTTCCTTTTTTATTTAATTTCCAAATAGATCGTTATGGTATAGTGGTTTCTTGAATGAACTTCCATTTTTTGAATGAACTTCCACGTTTATTTTTATTCAATTTCCTTTTCTATTCAACTTCCATTTTTAATTTCCTTTTCTATTCAACTTTCACTTTTATTTTTATTCAATTTTCATTTTTATTTGGAAATTAAATAAAAAAGGAAGTTGAATAGAAAAGGAAATTGAAACCACTATACCTTAATGTTCCATTTAGAAATTAAATAAAAAAGGAAGTTGAATAGAAAAGGAAATTGAATAAAAATAGAAGTGGAATATCCTTTTTAAGGTTTCTTGAATGAACTTTCATTTTCAATTTCCTTTTCTATTCAAGAAACCACTATACCTTAACGATCTACTTGAAAATAGATCGTTAAGGTATAGTGGTTTCTTGAATGAACTTCCATTTTCAATTTCCTTTTTTATTTAATTTCCAAATAGATCGTTAAGGTATAGTGGTTTCTTGAATTAACTTCCATTTTTATTTTTATTCCACTTCTATTTTTATTTTTATTCAATTTCATTTTCTATTCAACTTCCTTTTTTATTTAATTTCAAAATGGATCGTTAAGGTATAGTGGTTTCCTGAATGGAAAACCTTTTCTATTCAACTTCCTTTTTTATTCAAATTAAATAGATCGTTTAGGTATAGTGGTTTCTTGATCGAACTTTTTTATTCAATTTCCTTTTCTATTCGACTTCCTTTTTTATTTAATTTCCTTTCTTTAATGAACTTCCATTTTCAACTTCATTTTTTATTTAATTTCCAAATGAACTTCCATAAAAATGAAAAAAAGTCCAAATAGATCGTTATTTAATTTCCAAATAAAACTTCCATTTTTAATTTTCTTTTCTATTCAACTTCCTTTTTATGCAACTTCCATTTTTAATTTTATGCAGCTTCCATTTTTATAGTGGTTTAATTTCGAAATAGATCGTTATGGTATAGTGGTTTCTTAAATGAAAATAAAATTGAATAAGTTGAATAAAAAAGGAAATTGAATGAACTTCCATCTTTAATTTCATTTAACGATCTATTCAACTTCCTTTTCAATTTCCATTTTCATTTCCTTTTTTATTGAATAAAAATAGACCGTTAAGGCATAAAATTCTATTCAAAATGAACTTCCACTATGCCACTATACCTGAGCGATCTATTTGGAAGTTGAATAAAAATTAAAAAAGGAAGTTCATTCAAGAAACCACTATACCTTAACGATCTATTTGGACATTTTATTCAATTTCCATTTTCAAAATAGAAGTTGAAAAGAAAATGAAATTGAATAAAAATAAAAATGGAAGTTGCATAGAAAATGAAATTGAAATTGAATAAAAATAAAAATGGAAGTTGAATAGAAAAGGAAATCTATTTGGAAATTAAATAAAAAAGGAAGTTGAATAGAAAAGGAAATTGAATAAAATTGAATAGAATAAGAAGTTCATTTTCCATTTTTAAAAATGCAAGTGGAAATTGAATAAATGGAAATTAAATGGAAATTGAATAAAAAAAGATCTGTTTGGAAATTAAATTAAAAAGGAAGTTGAATAGAAATGGAAATTGAATAAAAATAGTGGTTTCTTGAATGAACTTCCATTTTTCATTCAATTTCCTTTTCTATTCAACTTCCTTTTTTATTTTATTTCCAAATAGATTGTTCAGGTATAGTGGTTTCAAGAATGAACTTCCTTTTTCAATTTCCTTTTCTATTCAACTTTCTTTTTTATTTAATTTCCTTTCTTTAATGAACTTCCATTTTCAACTTCCTTTTTATTTAATGTCTAAATAGATCGTTAAGGTATAGTGAAAATTGAATAGAACAGGAAGTTGAATAAAAATATAAATGGAAGTGGCAAAAATGGAAGTTGCTTAAAATTAAAAATGGAAGTCGCATAAAATTGAAAATGAAAGTTCATTCAAAAAACCACTATACCTTAATGATCCATTTGGAAATTAAATAAAAAAGGAAGTTGATTGGAAAAGGAAATTGAATAAAAATGCAAGTGCAATAAAAATAAAAATATAAATGGAAGTTGAATAAAAATAAAAATAGAAGTTGCATAAAATTAAAAATGAAAATTAAATAAAAAAGGAAGTTTAATGGAAAAGGAAATTGAATGAAAATGCAAGTGCAATAAAAATATAAATATAAATGGAAGTTCAATAAAAATAAAAATGGAAGTTGCATAAAATTAAAAATGGAAATTAAATAAAAAAGGAAGTTGAATGGAAAAGGAAATTGAATAAAAATGCATTTCTATTCAACTTCCTTTTTTATTCAACTTTCTTTTTTTATTTAATTTCCAAATTGATCGTTAAGGTATAGTGGTTTTTTGAATGAACTTCCTTTTTTAATTTTATGCAACTTCCATTTTTAAGGTATAGTGGTTTTTTTAATGAACTTCTATTTTTATTTCCTTTTCTATTCAACTTCCTTTTTTATTTAATTTCCAAATAGATCATTAAGGTAAGGTATAGTGGTTTCTTGAACGAACTTCCATTTTTAATTTTATACAGATAAGGTAGAGTGGTTTCTTGAATGAACTTCCATTTTTATTCAACTACCTTTTCTATTAAACGATCTATTTTTATTCAATTTTTATTTAATTTCCAAATAGATCGTTAATCTATAGTGGCTTCCATTTTTAATTTTATGCAACTTCCATTTTTATTTAATTTTCAAATAGATCGTTAAGGTATAGTGGTTTCTTGAATGAACTTCCATTTTTAATTTTATGCAACTTTCATTTTTATTAAAAGGAAATTTCCAAATAGATCGTTAAGATATAGTGGTTTCTTGAATGAACTTCCATTTTGAATTTCCTTTTCTATTCAACTTTCTTTTTTATTTAATTTTCAAATAGATCGTTAAGGTATAGTGGTTTCCACTTCTATTTTTATTCAATAAAGGAAGTTGAATGAAAATAAAAATGGATGTTGCAAGAGAAATTGAATAAAAAAGGAATAGTTCATTCAAGAAATCACTATTCAACTTCCTTTTTTATTCATTCAATTTCCTATTCAAGAAACCACTATACCTTAACGATTTATTTAATTTCCAAATGGATCGTTAAGGCATAGTGGTTTCTTGAATGAACTTCCATTTTTAATTTTATGCAACTTCCACTTCTATTTTTATTCAATTTCCTTTTTTATTTAATTTCCAAATAGACTTCCTTTTTTGCATTTTTAATTTTATGCAACTTCCATTTTTATTTTTATTCAATTTCTTTTTCTATTCAACTTCCATTTTTATTTAATTTCCAAATAGATCGTTCAGGTATAGTGGTTTCTTGAATGAACTTCCATTTTTAATTTTATGCAGCTTCCATTTTTATTTTTTATTTTTATTCCACTTCATTTTTTATTTTTATTCCGCTTCTATTTTTAATTTTTATTTCTATTCAACTTCCATTTCCTTTTTTGTTTAATTTCCAAATAGATTATTCAACTTCCTTTTTTATTTAATTTCCACGATTTAAATAAAAATTGAATAAAAATGGAACTTCAATTTTTAATTTTATTCAACTATACCTTAACGATCTATTACATAAAAATAAAAGTTCATTCAAGAAACCACTATTTTTATTCAACTTCCTTTTTTATTCAACTTCCTTTTCTATTCAACTTCAAGAAACCACTATACCTTAACGATCTATTTGGAAATTAAACAAAAAAGTAAATTGAATAAAAAGGAAGTTGAATAGAAAAGGAAATTGAATAAAAATGCAAGTGCAATAAAAATAAAAACTGAAAATGGAAATTGAATAAAAATGGAAGTGACATAAAAATAAAAATGGAAGATGCATAAAATTAAAAATGGAAGTTTACTCAAGAAACCAACTTCCACTTTCCTTTTCTATTCAACTTCCTTTTTTATTTAATTTCTAAATAGATCGTTATGGTATAGTGGATTTTTGAATGAACTTCCATTTTTAATTTTATAAAGTTCATTCAAGAAACCACTATACCTTAACGATCCTTTTCTATTCAACTTCCTTTTCTATTCAACTTCCTTTTTAATTTAATTTCCACTATTCCTTAACGATCCATTTGGAAGTTAAATAAAAAAGAAGTTGAATAGAAAAGGAAGTTGAATAGAAAATGAAATTGAATAAAAATAAAGGAATAGAAATGGAATAAAAATAAAAGTGGAAGTTGAATAAAAATAAAAATAGATCGTTAAGGTATAGTGGTTTCTTGAATGAACTTCCATTTTTATTTAATTTCCACTTCTATTTTTATTCCATTTCTATTCCTTTATTTTTATTCAATTTCATTTTCTATTCAACTTCCTTTTTTATTTAACTTTCAAATAGATCGTTAAGGCATAGTGGAAATTAAATAGAAAAGGAAGTTGAATAGAAATGGAAGTTCATTCAAGAAACCACTATACCTTAACGATCTATTTGGAAATTAAATAAAAAAGGAAATTGATTAAAAATAGAAGTGGAATAAAAATAAAAATGGTAGTTCATTCAAGAAACCACTATACCTTAACGATCTATTTGGAAATTAACTCCCATTTTCATTCAAGAAACCTTAACGATCTATTTTTTTTAATTTTTATGCCACTTCTATTCAACTTCCTTTTTTATTTAATTTCCAAAATGGATCAATTTCCTTTTCGATTCAACTTCTATTTTTATTCCACTTGCATTTTTATTCAATTTCCTTTTCTATTCAACTTCCTTTTTTATTTAATTACCAAAACGCTAAGATATAGTGGTTTCTTGTTCTATTTGGAAATTAAATAAAAAAGGAAGTTGAATAAAAAATAGAATGGAAGGTTCATTCAAGAATGGAAGTTGCATAAAAATGGAAGTTAATGAAATTGAAAATGGAAGTTCATTCAAGAAACCACTATACCTGAACGATCTATTTGGAAGTTGAATGAAAAATGAAGTTGAATAAAAAAATAGAAGTTCAGTCAAGAAACTACTATACCATAATGATCTATTTGAAAATTGAAAAAGGAAGTTCATTCAAGAAACCACCACTATACCTTAATGATCTATTTGGAAATTAAATAAAAAAAGGAAGTTGAATAGAAAAGCAACTTGCATAAAAATGCAAGTGGAATAAAAATAAAAATGGAAGATGCATAAAATTAAAAATGGAAGTTTATTCAAGACACCACTATGCCTTAATGATATATTTGGAAATTAAATAAAAGTGGAAGTTGCATAGAAAAGGAAATTGAATACCTTAACGATCTATTTGGAAATTAAATAAAAAAGGAAGTTGAATAGAGAAACCACTATAAAAAGGGAAGTTGACTAGAAAAGGAAATTGAATAGAAATAAAAATGGAAAGTTCATTCAATTTTCTTTTCTATTCAACTTCCTTTTTATTTAATTTCATTTTCTATTCAACTTCCTTTTTCTATTCAAATTTCCTCTTCTATTCAATTTTCTTTTTCTATTCAATTTCCTTTTCTATTTAATTTCCAAATGGATCGTTTAAGGTATAGTGGTTAGTTGAATAGAAAAGAAAAATTGAATAAGAAAGAAAATGAACAAAAATAGAAGTTGAATAGAAATAAAAAATAGAAGTGGAATAAAATTAAAAATAGAAGTTCTTGGAATTGTAACGCCCTCAAAATTTAACCCATAACATATACTATTAACATGCAACGTTATAAGAAAGCAAAACATTATTTCATTCATCAGAGTAATCTTATATAAAGACATTACATGTAATAACAAAAAGTAAATGCCCTACGGGCTTACATCTTTCCAAGCCAACACTTGGACACAAAAAATATGAGTAACTAACTCATTTACACATTAAGCCCTTAGCTTGAGTTTACATGTAACATCAAAATAAAAACAAAATAGACAACTAATCTAAACAGAGTCTTCAACTCCAAATCCATCCAAGCTAAGTCCTTGGAGGTAGCACATCACCTAAACCTGAAAATGATGTTCCCGTATAGGGTGAGCCACAGCCCAGTAGAAATATACTAAACCAAATATAAGCATTGAATAAAGCAATAGCATTCAATAGATGGAGTACCCAAAATAATCAATTACATCATCATTCAGTTCCATGACACTAATGTCTATGACACGTTTCACTTTCCATTTATACAAATATGGCTCAAAACCTGGCCAAAATAACTCAACGGAGATTACATCTCTTATTGACAATATTTCCAATTTAGCTAGGATAACAAATCAAGTTAAACCTTTCTTATATCATAATGGATACACATGTCGGTGTTGTATCAACCTCAACCAAAATTCACTTCCATACTTCCCAATTGATACACATTTTAGTGATGTATCAATAACATGTAAAAACACTTCCATAAATCAATAAGCACACATATTAGTGGTGCTAATGGAGTCCATCCCCTATCTCCTCCCAAACAATATCCGGTTTAGGATTCCATCCCCTATCTCCTCCCAAACAATATGCAAATACAATGTATTAAACACTTTGTAATATACAATACTCAATCAATACATGTATTTTCTGTATTAATTCAACTGTCAAAATTTAATGACTTAACCAATGTGATTAGTTTCAGTTTTCCCTAATCCACATGCAATGTCTACAACAATCACGACTATCCTGCACCGATAGCCCAAAACAGTTATTTCTAAACAAGAAATAAAATGTAACAACAAATATAAATTCAACAATTCAACAGGCGAGTGATTAAATTATCCAACTACACCATTTAAGCTTACAATTCCCCAATTCTATGAATTCAACTAAATTTCCCAATTTCCTTAAATTAATTATACAAATTAATTAAAACAACTACGGTTTTTTCCAAAATTACCAAACAACCCCCAACCTATCAAAATACCAAGACTTAGAACAAAACCTATAATGAGTAGGAAATCCCTACCTCGAAGTAAATAACCCGAATGGAGAAGATGGAGATGATGACCCAAAATCCAAAGTGCTCTAAACCGCCTAATGCTCAGATTAAAACGAAGCTCTCGACTCACTCTATCTTTTTAACAAAGAGCCTAGGGTAGAAACACCCTAAAACTAGATGATACCTAAGAGAGGAAGGTGTGTAGAGGGGAGAGAGAAGTCAGACCTAGGGTTTGTGGAATCAAAAAAGAGGATGAAAAATTGTTTTAAAAACCCGCTGCTGCCTATATTAAATAAAACAGGCCTCGCTCGAGCGAAGATTTGGTCGCTCGAGCGACCAGACACAAGGAAGCCTCGCTCGAGCGAAGAAAAGCTTGCTTGAGCCAAGAATGCAATGCTTCAGGTTTGCAACCCAGAAGCACGCTCGAGCGACAGAATGGTCGCGTCGAGCGAAGAACTCGAAAACATATACCTCGCTCGCTCAAGCGAAGAAAAAGCTTGCTCGAGCGAAGAGAAACACAAACTCTCAAGTCTAAACCAGACGCAATCGCTCGCTCGAGCTAAGAAACCCTGGCTCGAGCCACCAGACACACAAAACTCCACTCTCGGCTCGAGCGACCAAACCCTGACTCGTAGCGAAGGACCAAAAACAAAAGCTCGCTCGAGCGACCAAAACCTCGCTCGAGCGAAGGTCGGTCCAAAATTCTGGACAGCAACACTTGGTTTCTAAACCCAACCAACCTGAAACAAACCTGCCCAACACATCTTATAACTTCCAAACGAGAAATTAAAAGACGACAACAATAATTACATAGTGATAGAATCCATGGAACCTAAGTCCGGATACAACAACCAAATGGGGAAAAGACCGGGGTCGCTATAACCTCCCCCCTTAAAGAATTTCGTCCCCGAAATTAAGCATAAGTTTTTCAAAAACAGGTTTTTCTCAATTTCCAATGATATTACATTACAATAATAAACAACTTGACCAAATACCGGTCATTTCATCTCTTATCTAGAGGCATCTCACAATAAGTAAAAACAATATATATATATATATTAACTTGCATTATCAACATGCATTTATTTCAATTCAACAATTTTCAATATACATGATTCCCATTTCCATATCATATTCAATTTCATGATATAAACTCCAATTCTACAACACATTCAACATATGCAATGTTACCATAAAACTTCCATTATGAGGCAAGTTTTCAAAATACTTCCATTAAACCAAACATTCACAATGTTTTACAACTTAAGACATATATATAATGTTCTTAAAGTTCATTAAAATTACAAAATTTCAATACATGATTACACATCAACAAACAAGTCTGGATATTTCTCGCGAACTTCCAACTCACGTTCCCAAGTGGCTTCCTCCACCCCGTGATGTTTCTACAAAACCTTTACCAAAGGGATGGTTTTGCCTCGCAAAACTTGATCCCGCCTATCCAAGACCCGAACCGGTCTCTCCGTACGAGACTCCTCGTACGAGAACTAAGTCAGTCCAATCAACAACTGATGATCGGTCCAATGCCTAACACATGAATGATGAATCGAACTGGGCTGCACAGCTTCGAGGAGGCATCCTCACAAAAACATCATCAGAACTCCAGATAAACTGGGAGCGCAAAGCTAAACGATAGGTCAAGCCTCGCCAATCCTCTCCAAAGGATCTCAAAAGGGACCAATAAACCGAGGGGGACAACTTCCCGTTCTTTCCAAACCTCATCAATCCCCGCCTAGGTGATATTTTCAGAAAGACATGATCACCTACCTCACCAAAGGTCTCCTCCTACGGTCGGCATACGATTTCTGACGACTCTGGGCTGTAACAAGCCTCCTACGGATAAGCTCAACTTTCTCCAATCGTTTCCCTCACCAACTCCGGACCCAACAAAGGTGCATCACCCACCTCGGCCCAACAAACTGGAGACCTACACGGTCGGCCATACAAGGCCTCAAACGGTGCCATACTGATACTAGACTGGAAGCTGTTGTTGTAGGCAAACTCCACCAAAGGCAAGTGCCTCTCCCACGACCCACTGAAAATCAAGAACACAACCCCGAAGCATATCCTCAAGGATCTGAATAGTACGCTCGGACTGCCCGTCAGTTTGAGGATGATAAGTCATGCTAAAGGTCAACTTAGTGCCTAGGACTAGGCACTCTGCAAACTCTGCCACAACCTAGCAGTAAAAACGAGGATCTCTATCTGAGACGATCGTCACTAGAACCCCGTGCAACCTCACTATGTCCCGAATGTACAAGTCAGCCAGATTGATCTACTAAATCTCTTACGCGCATAGAAATGAAGTGCGCCGACTTAGTCAACCGGCCTACAACCACCCAAATAGCATCACTAAACCGCTGAGTCCGCGGAAGACCTACAACGAAGTCCATAGTGACATGCTCCCACTTCCACTAGGCAATAGGCAAGGGTTGTAACAACCCGCTGGCCTCTTGATGCTCGGCCCTTCACTTGCTGACAAGTAAGGCACTTGGACACGAAAGTGTTGCCACATCTCTCTTCATACCCCGCCACTAAAACTGGTGACCCAAATCCCGATACATCTTAGTGCCTCCCGGATGCACCGCAAGGCGTAGAATGATGAAACTCTCGGAGTACCTTCTCTTGGCAAGACTCCGGCACAAACAGACGGTCTCGGTATCTCACACTCAGGTCAGGATACACCGTTAAACCCTTCTCAACCTTCCCATTGGAGATCTTCTCTCAAAGAGATTCCACCTCAAGGTCACCTCTCTGTGCCTCTAACACTCGAGTCATAAGTGTGGGCTGTGCAACAACAGAAAACAAGGCCGCAGCCTCAACGGATTCGCCCAGAAAGCAAATCAAACTCCCCAAGTGCACCCAACATCTCCCATTCCTGGATGGCTATGCTAGCTATGTCACCAACAGAGTTCCTGCTAAGGGCATCGGCCACCACATTGGCCTTCCCCGGATGATAATGCAACTCGAAGTCATAATCCTCAATGAATTCCATCCACCTCCTCTGCCTCAAGTTCAAGTCTTTCTATGTAAACAGATATTTCAGACTCTTATGATCCGAGAATACCTCGAATCTCTCACCATAAAGGTAATGCCTCCAAAATCTTCAAGGCAAAGATCACAGCTGCTAACTCTTAGGTCATGGGTAGGTGTAATTCTTCTCGTGTAATTTCAACTGACGTGAGCCATAAGCTACCACTTTCCCCTCTTGCATCACACACAACCCAAACCCTCTCGTGAAGCATCACAATAAACAGCATAACCCAACCCTCTCTCCGGAATAATCAAGACTGGAGCGGGTGGTCAATCTAACTTTCAACTCCTGAAACGACTTTTCACAAGTCTCAACCCCATACAAATTTGATTCCCTTCCGAGTCAATCTAGTCAACGGTGAAGGCTAACCTGGAGAAATCCTTCACGAACCGTCGATAGTACCCAGCTAATCCCAGAAAATTGCGGATCTCAAACACACTCTTAGGCTGTGCCCAATCTTGCACTTGCCTCTATCTTGGATGTATCAACAGACACCCCTTCCTGGAAACCGCATGGCCTAAGAACTTCACCCCCTCTAGCCAGAACTCACATTTCCCAAACTTAGCGTAAAGCTTATGGGCTCTAAGTAACTCAAGCACTACTCTCAAGTGCTCCTCGTGTCTCCTCCTCCGAAGGTGAATAGATAAGAATATCGTCTACAAAGACTACTACAAAACGATCCAAGAATTCCTAGGAATATCCGGTTCATCAAGTCCATAAAGACTGCAGGTGCATTGGTGAGCCCAAATGGCATCACCAGAAACTCATAGTGGCCATACCGCGTACGAAATGCCGGTCTTTGGAATATCCTCCTCCCTGAACTCTCAACTGATGATAACCCGATCTCAAGTCTATTTAGAGAAACAACGGGAACCCTTCAACTGATCGAGAACAAATCATCAATACGAGGCATAGGGTACTTATTCTTGATTGTAGCCCGATTCAATTTCCGGTAATCGATACATAGTCTCAAAGCACCACCTTTCTTCTTAGCAAAGAGGGCCGGTGCTCCCCACGGCGAAACACTAAGACGTATATAGCCCTTATCTAGCAACTCTTGGAGTTGGATCTTCAACTCAACTAACTCAGCTAGGGCAAAATGATAAGGTGCCATAGAAATCGGCGCCGTGCCGGGCACTAAATCAATAGAGAACTCAATCTCTCTGTGAGGTGGGCAAACTAACAAGATCCTCGGGAAAGACGTCCGAGTACTCACAAACCACTCTTGGCAACACAGTTTGGGGTCTCATCACACTCACCACTCTCAAAGCTAGCAAGTAGAACCACTAAGCCCACTCCGCCCTCGCGGATCATACCCACGTGGCAAAACACTACCAACCCGGTCCCCCAAGAAATGGAAACACTCCCACTTCACGGTACAACAAGTGACCCTCTGGCGGTAGCAATCAATAACTGCCGCGTATGACGATAACCAGCCCATACCCAAAATAACGTCAAAGCCCTTCACGGGCATAACTACAAAAGGAAACGGAAGCCTATGATCGGCGACCTCTATATCACAACCCCTAACACCTTGTTTCAAGATCAATTCACCCCCAAGGGGTGACACTACACAAATAGGAGATGCTAACTGTGCTAACTCCAACTCCAAAACAGATGCAAATGCAATAGACACAAAGGAATGAGATGCACCCGTATCAATCAATACACTAGCAACCGAATTGCAAAACAAGAAGGTACCTCTCACAACTGATGGAGCCGGTACAAGATCCTGCGCGGTAACAGCATACACGTGCCCAGATGACCTCTGATCAACCTGCTCACCTCTAGGAGCATAAGACTGCTACACAAACTGGGACGATGAAGCCCCCTGATTGGCCCTCGAGGCCTGAACTGACTGAGTTGGCTGATGACTCTGAGTCTGCCTCAAACCAGATGCACCAGATGTGCCACTCAACTGCGGGCAAAACCTCTTCATGTGCCCCTGCCTGACCACACTGAAAACAAGAGAGTGGCTGGCCTCTTACCCTAACTCTGGCTCTGAGATCGAGCCGAAGATGACGCTACTCTCTGTCCTCCTCCCTTCTGCGGGGCAAGCTGGAGACTTGTGGCCCAGCTAACCACACTTGAAACAGGTAATGTCTCCCTGGCTGCCTTTCTCAGAACTAGCACTCGGCACAGGAAAAGTCAATCTAGAAAAGCTACCCTGAGACTGCTGAGGGTTAAAACCCTTCTGTCTCCTACCATCACTCCGTCCATCCTGACTCCTCCTGGAGCCTTTCTGCCCTTCCTCCTCTTCCTGCATCATGATCTCAGTATGGGCTGCAGCATCAACCAGACGCCCATAATCTCGAATCATAGTCCCTACAACTCTCAACTTGAGGCCGCGCCTCAACCTTCTTCTCGAACTCAATACAACGGCATTCCTCAGACGCCACCAACTTAGGTGACAAACCTGGACAAGCTAGTAAATGCGGCCTCAAACTCGGCCACTGAAGAACTGTTCTGCTTAAGCTGGCAGGCAAACTGATCTCTCAACCTCTCCTTAACAGCTGGAGACAGGAACCTCTCCTGGAAAGCGTCAACAAAAGCCTTCCAAGTCCCTCCTTATACAACTCTTAGTGAACTTCCACTACTGACACCGCATCCCCCTTAAGCTGGAAAGATGCCAAGGTCACCTTTAGTACCTCGTCTTCGATGCCTAGCATCTCAAAACGTCTTCGTTGTCTGTTCGAGCCATTCATCTGCCTTAAGTGGCTCTTTAGGATCACCTAAAAATTCATCCAGGTTAGACCGGAAGAACTCCCTCTTCAGAAAAGAAGGCCCTGCATCCGCCACATGAACCTGAGCCCGATTCTCAGCTCTGAGAATGCCTACTGACTCCCTGAATGCCCCTGCTATCTCTCGGGCCAAAGCGCCCATAGCCTGCTGTCATACCCGGCTCGGCCACATTGGCCTGGCCAACTCCCTCCTGTACTGTCAGAATCTCCTCCGGTATAGGCATATCCTGCCCACCACGCCTACCACGTCCTCGTCCTCATTCTCGTCCTGACATCCTAATAAAGGTAACAAAAGACGTTAGCACATTAATAAGTGTGCCAAAACTATAACACTTGCGTCCTAATGCATTGGACAACAATAATTCACTTCCACGTAAGCACATAATCACATAAGCACCTACGAATTTCATTCCTGGATAATGATAGTCCCGAGGCGTCACTAAAGTTCCGGTTGAGAAACAACATTGATCAAGTGCCTTTCCAACAAGACTTTCAGAAACTCAAGGGTCCAATCAACATCCTAGAAACTACATTCCATACCCACATAGTCACATAAACATGTTTATCATATAAGCATATAACAGTACATCTAAGTCTCTATCAAGCGAGACGAACCCATTGTGATACTAATCACTTCCCACGTACCCAAAGTATTCGCACTTGGTACGCTTTGATACCAAGTTGTAACGCCCTCAAAATTTAACCCATAACATATACTATTAACATGCAACGTTATAAGAAAGCAAAACATTATTTCATTCATCAAAGTAATCTTATTAAAAGGACATTACATGTAATAACGAAAGTAAATGCCCTACGGGCTTACATCTTTCCAAGCCAACACTTGGACACAAAAAATATGAGTACTAACTCACTAACACATTAAGCCCTAGGCTTGAGTTTACATGTAACATAAAAATAAAACAAAATAGACAACTAATCTAAACAGAGTCTTCAACTCCAAATCCATCCAAGCTAAGTCCTTGGAGGTAGCACATCACCTGAACCTGAAAATGATGTTCCTGTATAGGGTGAGCCACAGCCAGTAGAAATATACTAAACCAAATATAAGCATTGAATAAAGCAATAGCATTCAATAGATGGAGTACCCAAAATAATCAATTGCATCATCATTCAGTTCCATGACACTAATGTCTATGACACGTTTCACTTTCCATTTATACAAATATGGCTCAGAACCTGGCCAAATAACTCAACAGAGATTACATCTCTTATTAACAATATTTTCCAATTTAGCTAGGGATAACAAATCAAGTTAAACCTTTCTTATATCATAATGGATACACATGTCGGTGTTGTATCAACCTCAACCAAAATTCACTTCCATACTTCCCAATTGATACACATTTTAGTGATGTATCAATAACATGTAAAAACACTTCCATCAATCAATAAGCACACATATTAGTGGTGCTAATGGAGTCCATCCCCTATCTCCTCCCAAACAATATCCGGTTTAGGAGTCTATCCCCTATCTCCTCCCAAACCGTGGAGTACATCCTCTATCTCCTCCCAAACAATATGCAAATACAATGTATTAAACACTTGTAATATATAATACTCAATCAATACATGTATTTTCTGTATTAATTCAACTGTCAAAATTAATGACTTAACCAATGTGATTAGTTTCAGTTTTCCCTAATCCACATTCAATGTCTACAACAATCACGACTATCCTGCACCGATAGCCAAAAACAGTTATTTCTAAACAGGAAATAAATGTAACAACAAATATAAATTCAACAATTCAACAGGCGAGTGATTAAATTATCCAACTACACCATTTAAGCTTACAATTCCCCAATTCTATGAATTCAACTAAATTTCCCAATTTCCTTAAATTAATTATACAAATTAATTAAAACAACTAGGGTTTTTCCCAAAATTACTAAACAACCCCCAACCTATCAAAATACCAAGACTTAGAACAAAACCTATAATAAGGAGTAGGAAATCCCTACCTCGAAGTAAATAACCCGAATGGAGAAGATGGAGATGATGACCCAAAATCCAAAGTGCTCCAAACCGCCAAACGCTCAGATTAAAACGAAGCTCTCGACTCACTCTATCTTTTTAACAAAGAGCCTAGGGTAGAAACACCCTAAAACTAGATGATACCTAAGAGAGAAGGTGTGTAGAGGGAGAGAGAAGTCGGACCTAGGGTTTTGGAATCAAAAAGAGGATGAAAAACTATTTTAAAACCCGTTGCTGCCTATTTAAATAAAACAGGCTTGCTCGAGCGAAGATTTGGTCGCTCGAGCCACCAGACACAAGGAAGCCTCGCTCGAGCGAAGAAAAGCTCGCTCGAGCCAAGAATGCAATGCTTCAGGTCTGCAACCCAGAAGCACGCTCAAGCGACAAAATGCTCGCTCGAGCGAAGAACTCGAAAACATACACCTCGCTCGCTCGAGCGAAGAAAAGCTTGCTCAAGCGAAGAAACACAACTCTTAGGTCTAAACCAGACACAATCGCTCGCTCGAGCTAAGAAACCCTGGCTCAAGCCACCAGACACAAAACTCCACTCTCGCTCGAGCGACCAAACCCTGGCTCGAGCGAAGGACCAAAAACAAAAGCTCGCTCGAGCGAAGGTCCAAAATTCTGGACAGCAACACTTGGTTTCTAAACCCAACCAACCTGAAACAAACCTGCCCAACACATCTTATAACTCCAAACGAGAAATTAAAGGACGACAACAACAATTACATAGTGATAGAATCCATGGAACCTAAGTCCAGATACAACAACCAAATGGGAAAAGACCGGGGTCGCTATATGAATGAACTTCCACTTTTATAGAAAAGGAAATTAAACAAAAAAGGAAATTGAATAAAAATAAAAGTGGAATAAAAATAGAATTAAAAATGGAAGTTCATTCAGGAAACCACTATGCCTTGACAATCTATTTGGAAATTAAACAAAAATGGAAGTTGAATAGAAAAAAGGAAGTTGAATAAAAATAAAAATGGAAGTTGCATAAAAATAAAAGTGGAAGTTCATTCAATAAAAATAAAAATGAAAGTTCATTTAAGAAACCACTATACCTTAACGATCCATTTGGAAATTAAATAAAAAATGAAGTTGAATAGAAAAGGAAATTGAATAACAAAGGAAGTTGAATAGAAAAGAAAATTGCATAAAAATAGAAGTGGAAGTTGCATAAAATTAAAAATAAAAGTGGAAGTTCATTCAAGAAACCATACCTTAACGATCTATTTGGAAATTAAATAAAAAAGGAAGTTGAATAGAAAATGAAATTGAATAAAAATGCAAGTGAAATAAAAATAAAAATGGAAGTTGCATAAAATTAAAAATGGAAGTTCATTTAAGAAACCACTAAACCTTAACGATCTATTTGCAAATTAAATAAAATAAAAATGGAAGTTGCATAAAATTAAAAATGGAAGTTCATTCATGAAACCACTATACCTGAACGATCTATTTGGAAATTAAATAAAAAAGAAAGTTGAATAGATTTGGAAATTGAATAAAAATTAAAGTTGAATAAAAATAAAAATGAAAGCTGCATAAAATTAAAAATGAAAGTTCATTCAAGAAACCACTATACCTTAATGATCTGTAAAAAATGGAATAAAAATAAAAATGGAAGCTGCATAAAATTAAAAATGGAAGTTCATTAAAGAAACCACTATACTTTAACGATCTATTTGAAACTTTAATAAAAAGAAAGTTGAATAGAAGAAGCGGATCTATTTGGAAATTAAACTTCCATTTTTATTCCACTTTTATTTTTATTTCATTTTCAAATAGATCTTTAAAGTATTGTGGTTTCTTGAATGAACTTCCTTTTCTATTAATTTCTAAATAGATCGTTAAGTTCAATAAAAAAGTAAATGAAATAGAAAAGGATGGTTAAGGTATAGTGGTTTTTTTTAACGAACTTCCATTTTTATTTTTATAGATCGTTTAGGTATAGTGGTTTCCTTCCATTTCTTGAATGAAAATTATTCCACTTGCATTTTTATTTAATTTTCTTTTCTATTCAATTTCCTTTTTTATTTAATTTCCAAATGGATCGTTAAGGTATAGTGGTTTCTTGAATGAACTTCCATTTTTAATTTTATGCAGCTTCCCCTTTTTTCCTTTTTTGTTTAATTTCCAAATAGATCGTTAAGGTATAGAAAAATAGATCGTTAAGGTATAGTGGTTTCTGGAATGAACTTCTATTTTTATTTTCTTTTCAACTTCCTTTTTTATTTAATTTCCTTTTTTATTTAATTTCCAAATAGATCGTTAAGGAAGCTGATTAAAAAAGGAAGTTCATTCAAGAAACTACTATGCCTTAACGACCTATTTGGAAATTGAATAAAAAAGGAAGTTGAATAGAAAATGAAATTGAATAAAAATAGATCGTTAAGGAAGTTGAATAAACCACTATACCTTAACGATCTATTTGAAAATTAAATAGAAAACGATCAATTTGGAAATTAAATAAAAAAGGAATGCATCAAATTAAAAATGGAAGTTGAATAGAAAAGGAAATTGAATAAAAATAAAAGTTGAGTAGAAAAGGAAGTCGAATAGAAAAGGAAATTGAATAAAAATGGAAGATGCATAAAATTAAAAATGGAAGTTCATTCAAGAAACCACTATACCTTAACAATCTATTTGGAAATTAAATAAAAAAAGGAAGTTGAATGGAAAAGGAAATTGAATAAAAATAGAAGTGGAACAAAATTAAAAATGAAAGTTCATTCAAGAAACCACTATACATTAACAATCTATTTGGAAATTAAATAAAAAAGGAAGTTGAATAGAAAAGGAAGTTGAATAGAAATAAAAGTGGAATATGCAAGTGCAATAAAAATAAAAATGGAAGTTGAATAGAAAAGGAAATTGAATGGAAAATGAAATTGAATAAAAATAAAAATGGAAGTTGCATGGAAGTTCATTCAAGAAAAATTAAAAATGGATCGTTAAGGTATAGTGGTTTCTTGAATGAACTTCCATTTTTAATTTTATTTTTAATTTCCAAATAAAAAAGGAAGTTGAATAAAGACAAGAAACCACTATACCTTACCTGAACGATCTATTTGGAAATTAAATAAAAATAAATAAAAATAGAAGTGGAATAAAAATAAAAGTGGAAGTTGCATAAAATTGAAAATGGAAGTTCATTCAAGAAACCATTTTCCTTTAACAATCCATTTGGAAATTAAACAAAAAATGAAGTTCATTTAAGAAACCACTATGCTTGAACGATCTATTTTTATTTTTATTTAATTTCCAAATAGATCGTTCAGGTATAGTGGTTTCTTGAATGAACTTCTATTTCTATTTTTATTCCACTTGCATTTTTATTCAATTTCATTTTCTATTCAACTTCCTTTTTAATTTAATTTCCAAATAGATCGTTAAGGTATAGTGGTTTCTTGAATGAACTTCCTTTTTTATTTTATGCCACTTCCATTTATATTTTTTTTCAATTTGCTTTTCTATTCAACTTCCTTTTTTATGTAATTTCCTTTTCTATTCAATTTTCTTTTTGTATTCAACTTCCTTTTTTATTTAATTTCCAAATAGATCGTTAAGGTATAGTGGTTTCTTGAATGAACTTTCATTTTTAATTTTATTCCACTTCCTTTTTTATTTAATTGAATAGATCGTTCAGGTATAGTGGTTTCTTGAATAAACTTGCATTTTTAATTTCCATTTTTATTTTATTTCCAAATAGATCATTAAGGTATAGTGATTTCTTGAATAAACTTTCATTTTTAATTTTATGCAGCTTCAATTTTTAATTTTATGCAGCTTCCATTTTTATTTTTATTCCATTTCCAAATAGATCGTTAAGGTATAGTGGTTTCTTAAATGAACTTCCATTTTTATTTCATGCAGCTTCCATTTGTAATTTTATGCAACTTTCATTTTTATTTTTATTCCGCTTCCATTTTTTATTCAACTTCCTTTTCTATTGATTTAATTTCCACTTCTATTCAACTTCAACTTCCATCTATAATTTTTATTCAATTTGCTTTTCTAATTCAAAGAAACCCCTTTTCTATTCAACTTATTGTCCAAATAGAAAATGGAAGTTGCATAAAAAAGGAAGTTGAATAGAAAAGGAAATTAAATAAAAAAAGAAGTTGAATACAAAAGGAAATTCAATAAAAATAAAAATGGACGTTGCATAAAATTCAAAATGGAAGTTCATTCAAGAAACCACTATACCTTAACGATCTATTTGAAAATTAAATAAAAAAGAAAGTTGAATAGAAAAGTAAACCACTATACCTTAACGATCTATTTGGAAATGAAACAAAAAAGGAAGTTGAGTTGAATAGAAAAAAGGAAATTAAATAAAATTGAATAAGAATGCAAGTGGAATAAAAATAAAAATGGAAGCTGCATAAAATTAAAAAATGTAAGTTCATTCAAGAAACCACTATACCTGAACGATCTATTTGGAAATAAATAAAAAAGGAAGTTTAATAGAAAATGAAATTGAATAAAAATAAAGGAAGTTCATTCAAGAAACCACTATACCTCAATAGTGGAAGTTGAATAAAATTAAAAATGGAAGTTCATTCAGGAAACCACTATACCTTAACGATCTATTTTGAAATTAAATAAAAAAGGAAATTAAATAAAAAAGGAAGTTGAATGGAAAATGGAAGTTGAATAATAAAAATGCAAGTGGAATAAAATTAAAAATGGAAGTTCATTAAAAAAATCACTATACCTTAACGATCTATTTGGAAATTAAATAAAAAAGGAAGTTGAAGAGAATGGAAGTTCATTCAAGAAACCACTATACATTAACGATCTATTTGGAAATTAAATAAAAAAGGAAGTTGAATAAAAATGAAAGCTGCATAAAAATAGAATACGATCTATTTGGAAATTCATTCAACTTCCATTTTTATTTAATTTCCTTTTCAATTTCCTTTTCTATAATGGATCGTTATTTTATGCAACTTCCATTTTTAATTTTATGGAAGTTCATTCAAGAAACCACTATACCTGAATGATCTATAAAATTAAAAATGGAAGTTAAATAGAAAAGGAACTTGAATAAAATAGAAGTGGAAGTTCAATTTTATGCAACATCCATTTTTATTTTTATTCAATTTCATTTTTTATTTAATTTCCAAATAGATCGTTAAGGTATAGTTGTATTCAATTTCCTTTTCTATTCAACTTCCATTTTTTATTTAATTTCCAAATAGATCGTTAAAGTATAGTGGTTTTTTGAATGAACTTCCATTTTTAATTTCCTTTTCTATTCAATTTCTGTTTTTATTTAATTTCTAAATAGATCGTTAAGGTATAGTGGTTTCCTGAATGAACTTCCATTTTTAATTTTATTCAACTTCCACCGTTGAGGTATAGTGGTTTCTTGAATGAACTTCCTTTATTGTTATTCAATTTCATTTTCTATTAAACTTCCTTTTTTATTTATTTCCAAATAGATCGTTCAGGTATAGTGGTTTCTTGAATGAACTTACATTTTTTAATTTTATGTAGCTTCCATTTTTATTTTTATTCCACTTGCATTCTTATTCAATTTTATTTAATTTCCTTTTTTATTCAATTTCCAAATTGATCGTTAAGGTATAGTGGTTTATTGAATGAACTTCCATTTTTAATTTTATGGATCACTAAGGTATAGTGGAAATTAAATAAAAAAGGAAGAAAATTGAATAAAAATAAAAAAAGGAAGTTGAATAGAAAAGGAAATTGAATAAAAATAAAAATGGAAGTTGAAGTGAAAAGGAAATTGAATAAAAATAGAAGTGGAATAAAAATAAAAATGGACTCTATTTGGAAATTAGATTAAAAAAAAAAAAGGAAATTGAATAGAAAAGGAAATTGAATAAAAATGCAAGTGCAATAAAAATGAAAATGGAAGTTCATTCAAGAAACCACTATACCTTAACGATCTATTTGGAAATTAAATAAAAAAGGAAGTTGAATAGAAAAAGAAGTTCCATAAAAATAGAAGTTGAATAAAAATATAAAGGTATAGTGGTTCCTTTATCGTTAAGGTATAGTGGTAGAAAAGAAAGTTGAATAAAAAAGGAAGTTGAAAATGGAAGTTCATTCAAGAAACCACTATACCTTAACGATCTATTTAATTTCCAAATAGATCGTTAAGGTATAGTGGAAGTTGCAAATAGATCGTTTAGGTTTCTTGAATGAACTTCCATTTTCAATTTCCACTTCCATTTTTATTTTTATTCCACTTCCATTTCTATTTTTATTCCACTTCCATTTTTATTCAATTTCCTTTTCTATTTAATTTCCATTTTTAGTTAACTTCCAAATAGATCGTTAAGGTATAGTGGTATAGTGGTGGTTTCTTGAATGAACTTCCATTTTTATTCCACTTGCATTTTTATTTAGTTTCCTTTTCAGGTATAGTGGTTTCTTGAATGAACTTCCATTCTATTAAATAAAAAAGGAAGACATTAAATTGAATAAAAATATTAATGGAAGTTGCATAAAATTAAAAATGCAAGTTCCTTTCCTTTTCTATCCATTTTTATTTTTATTCCTTTTTAAGATCGTTAAGGTATATTGGTTTCTTGAATGAACTTCAATTTTGTCCAAATAGATCGTTAAGGTTTAGTTGTTTCTATTCAACTTCCTTTTTTTATTTAATTTCCAAATAGATCCTTAAGGTTTTCTTGAATGAACTTCCATTTTTATTTTTATTCTATTTGGAAATTAAATAAAAAAGGAAGTTGAATAGAAAAGGAAGTGAAATAAAAATAAAAATGGAAGCCTGAACGATCTATTTGGAAGTTCCTTCCTTCTAGTTTAATTTCTATTTTTCTTTTCTATTCAATTTCATTTTCCATTCAACTTCCATTTTTATGCAGCTTCCATTTTTATTTTTATTCCACTTGCATTTTTATTCAATTTGGAAATTAAATAAAAAAGGAAGTTCATTCAATTTCCTTTTATTCCACTTGCATTTTTATTCAACTTCCATTTTTATTCAATTTCCTTTTCCATTCAACTATTTCCTTTTTTATTCAACTTCCTTTTTTATTTAATTTCCATTCTATTCAACTTCATTTTGAATGAACTTCCATTTCCATCTTAACGATCTATTTAGAAATTATAAAAATGGAAGTTGCATAAAATTAAAAATGCAAGTTCATTCAAAATGGAAGTTGAATAGCAAAGGTATAGTGGTATGATCTATTTGGAAATTAAAAAGGAAGTTCAAGGAAGTTGAATGCAAGTGGAAATTGAATAAAAATGCAAGTTGCATAAAAAAGGAAGTTGAATAGAAAATGAAATTGAATAAAAATAGAAGTGGAATAAAAATAAAAATGGAAGTTCATTCAAGAAACCACTATACCTTAACGATCTATTTGGAAATTAAATAAAAAACAATCTATTTGAAAATTAAATAAAAAATGAAGTTGAATAGAAATGGAAGTTCATTCAAGAAACCACTATACCTTAACGATCTATTTGGAAATTAAATAAAAAAGGAAGTGGTTTCTTAAATGAACTTCAATTTTTAATTTTATGGAACTTCCATTTCTATTTTTATAGATCGTTCAGGTATAGTGGTTTCTTGAATGAACTTCCATTTTTAATATGCAACTTCTATTTCATTTTTTATTCAATTTCCTTTTCTATTTAATTTCCTTTTTTATTCAACTTCCATTTTTATTCAATTTCCTTTTCTATTCAACTTCCACTTGCATTTTTCTATTCAACTTCCTTTTATTCAAATTCCACTTGCATTTTTGAAAGGAAATTGTATAGAAAAGGAAGTTGAACCACTATACCTTAACGATTTATTTGGAAATTGAATAAAAATAGAAGTGGTGTTTATTTTTATTCCACTTGCATTTTTATTTTCATTATATTTAATTTCCTTTTTTATTTAATTTTATGCAAATTTTATTTTTATTTGAAATTCCACTTCAATTTGAATTTAAAAATGGAAGTTGAATAGAAAAGGAAATCTATTTGGAAATTAAATAAAAAAGGAAGTTGCATAGAAAATGAAGTTCATTTTTATTGTAAATAGATCGTTAAGGTATAGTTGTATAGAAAAGGAAGTTGCAAAAAATTAAAAATGGAAGTTCATTCAAGAAACCACTATACCTTAATGATCGTTGAATAGAAAAGGAAGTTGAATAAAAAATGAAACGTTCAACTTCCTTAAGGTGTAGTGGTTTCTTAAGGTATAGTGGTTTATTTTTATTCAACTTCCATTTTTATTCCATGGAAGCTGCATAAAATTAAAAATGCAACTTCATTCAAGAAACCACTATGCCTTAACGATGTTTATTCAACTTCCTTTTTTATTTAATTTCCAAATAGATCGTTAAGGTATAGTGGTTTCTTGAATGAACTTCAAGTTTTTTAATTTTATGCAACTTTCATTTTTATTTTCATTCAACTTCCTTTTCTATTCAAGAACCTTTTTTTATTTTATTTCCAAATAGATCGTTAAGGTGGAAGTTCATTCAAGAAACCACTATACCTTAACGATCCATTTGGAAATTAAAACTACTATACCTTAACGATCTATTGGAAGTTGCATAAAATTAAAAATGCAACTTCAATTCAAGAAATCACTATACCTGAACAATCTGTTAAGGTATAGTGGTTTCTTATTTAATTTTCTTATCTATTCAACTTCCTTTTCTATTTAATTTCTTTGAAGTGGAATAAAAATAAAAAAGGAAGTTGAATAAAAAAGGAACTTCTACTTTTATTTAATTTTCATTTTTATTTTAATGTCCAAATAGATCGTTAAGGTATAGTGGTTTTCAACTTCAATTTCATTTTCTATTCAAATTCCTTTTCTATTTCATTTCCAAATAGATCGTTCATGTATAGTGGTTTCTTGAATGAAGGTATAGTAGTTTATTTAATTTATTTATTTTTATTCAATTTTATTCCATTTCAAGTTGAATAAAAATGGAAGTTCATTTTCTTTTAAGAAACTATTAAATTTAATTTCCTTTTTTATTCCATTTTTATTCAATTAAAAAACTTCCTTTTTTATTTTTATTCAATTTCTTTTTTATTCAATTTCCTTTTCTATTCAACTTCCTTTTTTATTAAATTAAATAAAAAAGGAAGTTGATAGAAAAGGAAATTGAATAAAATGAACTTCCATTTTTATTTCCAAGGTATAGTGGTTTCCAAATAGATCATTAAGGTATAGGAAGTCTATTTGGAAATTAAATAAAAAGAAAATTAAATAAAAAATGAAGTTGAATAGAAAAGGAAATTGAAACCACTATACCTTAACGATCTATTTGGAAATTAAATTTTTTATTTCTATTCAATTTCCTTTCATTTTTAATTTCCAAATAGAAGTTCATTCAAGAAACCACTATACCTTAACGATCTATTTGGAAATTAAATAAAAATAAAAGTGGAAGATGCATAAAAAAAGACTATTCAACTTCCTTTTTTATTCAATTTCCTTTTCTATTCAACTTCCATTTCTATTCAACTTCCTTTTCTATTTGGAAATTCACTTTCATTTTCTATTCAACTTCCTTTTTTAATTTTATTCCAAATAGATCGTTCAGGTATAGTGGTTTCTTGAATGAACTTCCACTTAAAATTTTATGCAACTTCTATTTTTATTTTTATTCCACTTGCATTTTTATTCAATTTCCTTTTTCATTCAACTTCTTTTTTCATTCAACTTCCTTTTTGTTTAATTTCCATATAGATCGTTATGGTATAGTGGTTTCTTTAATGAAATTGAATAGAAAAGGAAATTAAATAAAAAAGGAAGTTGAATAAAAAATGAAATTAAATATAAAAGAAAGTTGAACAGAAAGGGAAGTTCATTCAAGAAACCACTATACCTTAACGATCCATTTGAAAATTAAATAATAGGAAATTGAATAGAAAAGGAAATTAAATAGAAAAGGAAGTTGAATAGACCACTATACAACTTCCATTTTTATTTTTATTCGATTTCCTTTTCCATTCCATTTCCTTTTATTTAATTTCCAAATGGATCGACTTTTTTATTCAACTTCCATTTTTCTTCAACTTCTTTTTTTATTTTTATTCCACTTCCATTTTTAATTTATGCAACTTCCATTTTTTATTTTTATTTCACTTCCATTTTTATTCAATTTCCTTTTCTATTCAACTTCTTTTTTATTTTTTTTAACGATCGTTAATTTTTATTTCTATTCAACTTCCTTAACGATCTACCACTATGCCTTAACGATTTATTTGGAAATTAAATAAAAAAGGAAGTTGAATAAAAAAGAAAATTAAAAATGGAAGTTCATTCAAGAAACCACTATACCTTAACAAGTTAAAAATGGAAGTTTCCTTTTTTATTCAATTTCATTTTCTATTCAACTTCCCTTTTTATTTAATTTCCAAATAGATCGTTCAGGGATAGTGGTGTTTATTTTTATTCAATTTCCTTTTCTATTCAACTTCTTTTTATATTTAATTTCCAAATAGATCGTTAAAACTTCCAAATAGATCATTAAGGCTTTTATTTCTATTCAACTTCCATTTTTATTCAATTTCCAAATAGATTGTTAAGGTACAGTGGTTTCTTGAATGAACTTCCATTTTTAATTTTATGCAACATCCATTTTTATTTTTGTTCCTTTAATTTTATTAAAAATGGAAGTTGAAAAGTGGAATAAAATTAATTTAAGTTTAATGAAAAGGAAATTGAATAAAAAAGGAAGTTCATAAAAATGGAAGATGGAAGTTCATTCAAGAAACCACTGTAGTTCATTTTTATTTAATTTCCAAATAGATCGTTAAGGTATAGTGGTTTCTTGAATGAACTTCCATTCAACTTCCATTTTTAATTTAATGCATCTTCCACTTTTATTTTTATTCAATTTCATTTTCTATTCAACTTCCTTTTTAATTTCCAAATGAATCATTCAGGAATAGTGGTTTCTTGAATGGAAAAAATAAAGGAAGTTCATTCATTGGAAATTGAATAAAAAAGGAAGTTGATACTTTAACGATCAATTTGGAAATTAAATAAAAATGGAAATTGAATAAAAAAGGAAGTTGAATAGAAAAGGAAATTGAATAAAATTAAAAAGGAAGTTGAATAGAAAAGGAAATTGAATAAAAATGACTATACCTTAACGATCTATTTGGAAATTAAATAAAAAAGGAAACTGAATAGAAAAGGAAATTGAATGAAAAATGGAAGTTGCAAAAATTTAAAAATGCAAGTTCATTATAGAAACCACTATACCTTAACGATTGTTAAGGTATAGTTATGAACTTCCATTCTTAAGGTATAGTTGTATTCAATTTCCTTTTCTATTCAACTGCCTTTTTTATTCCGCTTCTATTTTTATTCCACTTCTATTTTTATTCAATTTCCTTTTCTATTCAACTTCCTTTTTTGTTTAATTTCCAAATGGATCTTGAACTTCCATTTTTATTTTTATTCAATTTCCTTTTTTATTTAATTTCCAAACAGAACGCTAAGGTATAGTGGTTTCTTGTTTTTAATCATTGAAGAAACCACTATACCTGAATGATCTATTTGGAGATTAAACAAAAAAGAATGGAAAATTGAATGAACTTCCTATAGTGGTTTATTTTAACTTCCATTTTTTAAAATAAAAAAAATTAAAGTTGAATAAAATTAAAAATGGAAGTTGAATAAAATTAAAATGGAAGTTCATTCAAGAAACCACTATACCTTAACGATCTATTTGGAAATTAAATAAAAATAGAAGTTGCATAAAATTAAAAATAGAAGTTCATTCAAAAAAGGAAGTTCATTCAAGAAACCACTATACCTTAACGATCTATTTGGAAATAAAAATAAAAATAGAAGTTGCATAAAATTAAAAATGGAAGTTCATTTTAGAAACCACTATACCTTAACGATCTATTTGGAAATTAATTAAAAATAGAAGTTCATTCAAAAATCACTATACATTAACGAATGAACTTCCATTTTTAATTTTATGCAACTTCCTTTTCTATTTCTATTTCCACTATATGATTTTTAAATAGTTCGTTAAGGTATAGTGAAATTAAACCACTATTTGAATGAAAAGGAAGTTGAATAGAAGAGGAAATTGAATAAAAATGGAAGTGGCGAAAAATTAAATAAAAAATAAAAAATCCAAAATGAAGTTCATTCAAGAAACCACTATACCTTAACGATCCGTTCAAGTTCATTTAATAAAAATGGAAATTAAAGTTGAATAACAATGGAAGTTCATTCAAGTTCATTCAAGAAACCACTATACCTGATCCATTATTCTTGAATGAACTTCCATACCTTAACGATCCATTTTTAATTTCCAAATAGATCGTTAAGGTATAGTGGTTTCTTGAAAAGACTTCCCTAACTAATTTTATGCAGCTTCTATTTTTATTTTTATTCCACTTCTATTTTTATATTCAACTTCCATTTTTAGTGGTTCAACTTCCATTAGGGAATGAACTTCCTTTTCTATTCAAGAAACCACTATACCTTTTCTATTTAATTTCCAAATGGATCGATTTCTATACCTTAGCGATAAAATTAAAAATGGAAAAAGATCTATTTGGAAAAGTGGTTTCTTCAATTTCCTTTTCCATTCAACTTCCTTTTCTATTCAACTTCCACATTTTTAAATTAAAGTTCATTCAATAAATCACTATATCTTAATTTTATGCAATTTTCTTTTCTTTTCTATTCATTCAAGAAACCACTATACCTGAACGATCTATTTGGAAATTAAATAAAAAATGGAAGTTGAATAGAAAAGGAAATTTGGAAATTAATTTTATGCAATTTCCTTTTAATTTTTATAAAAAATAGTTCCTTTTTTATTCCACTTGCATAAAATCATAAATTAAATAAAAATGGAAGTTGAATAGAAACGGAAATTGAATAAAAAAGGAAGTTGAATAAAAATAAAAAAGGAAGTTGAATAGAAAAGGAAATTGCATACACTATACCATTTTTAATTTCCACTTTAAAAATAAAAAGTGGAATAGAAACCACTATACCTTAACGATCAATTTCCATTTTTATTCCACTTCTATTTTTATTGAATTTCCAAATAGATATCCATTTTTATTTTTATTCCTTTTTAGGATCGTTAAGGTATAGTGGTTTCTTGAATGAACTTCAATTTTGTCCAAATAGATCGTTAAGGTATAGTGGTTTCTATTCTTTTATTCAATTTCCTTTTCTATTCAACTTCTTTTTTCATTTAATTTCCAAATAGATCGTTAAGGTATAGTGGTTTCTTGAATGAACTTTCATTTTTAATTTTTTATTTAATTTCCAAATAGATCACTAAGGTATAGTGGTTTCTTGAATGAACTTCCATTTTCAATTTCCTTTTCCATTCAACTTCCTTTTTTATTTAAATGGAAGATGCATAAAAAGCTCATTCAAGATTCCACTATACCTTAACGATCTATTTGGAAATTAAATAAAAAAGAAATTAAAAATGGAAGTTCATTCAAGAAACCACTATACCTTAACGATCTATTTGGAAATTAAATAAAAAAGGAAATTGAATAAAAGTGGAATAAAATTAAAAATGCAAGTGGAATAAAAATAAAAATGGAAGCTGAATAGAAAAGGAAATCTATTTGGAAATTGAATAAAAATGCAAGTTGAATTGAAAAGGAAACTGAATAAAAATAAAAATGGAAGTTGCATAGAAAAGGAAGTTCATTCAAGAAACGACTATTTGGAAATTAAATAAATAGAAATGGAAATTAAATAGAAAAGGAAATTGAATAAAAATAAAAATGGAAGTTCATTCACAAAACCACTATACCTTAACAATCTATTTGGAAATTAAACAAAAAAGGGAGTTGAATAGAAAAGGAAGTTGAATAAAAATGGAAGTTGAATGAAAATGGAAGCTGCATAAAATAAAAAATGGAAGTTGCATAAAATTAAAAATGAAAGTTCATTCAAGAAAATAAAAATGCAAGTGGAATAAAAATAAAAATGGAAGCTGCATAAAATTAAAAATGGAAGTTCATTTAAAGAAGTTGAATAGAAAAGAAAATTGAATAAAAATTAAAGTTGAATATAAAAGGAAGTTAAATAAAAAAGGAAGTTGAATAGAAAAGGAAATCGAATAAAAATAAAAATGCAAGTTGCATAAAATTAAAAATGGAAGTTCATTCAAGAAACCACTATACCTTAAAAAATGGAAGTTCATTCAAAAAGGTGTAGTGGTTTCCAATTTTATTCAACTTCATTTTCTATTCAACTTCCTTTTTTATTTAATTTCCAAATAGATCATTAAGGTATAGTGGTTTCTTAATGAACTTCCATTAACGATCTATTCAATTTCCAAATAGATCGTTAATGGAAGTTCATTCAAGAAACCACTATACCTTAATGATCTATTTGGAAATTAAACAAAAAAGGAAGTTGAATGGAAAATGAAGTGGAATAAAATTGGAAACCACTATACCTTAACGATCTAAAAGGTATGGTGGTTTCCTTTTCTATTCAACTTCCTTTTTTATTTAATTTCCAAATAGATCGTTAAGGTGTAGTGGTTTCTTGAATGAACTTCCATTCTTATTTTTATTCAATTTCCTTCTCCATTCAACTTCCTTTTTTATTTAATTTCCAAATAGATCGTTAAGGTATAGTGGTTTTTTGAATGAACTTCCATTAACGATCTATTTGGAAATTGAATAGATCGTTAATGGAAGTTCATTCAAGAAATCACTATACCTTAACAATCTATTTGGAAATTAAATATAAAATTAAAAAGGGAAATTGCATAAAATTAAAAATGGAAGTTGAATAAAAATAAAACCACTATGCCTTAACGATTAATTTGGAAATTAAATAAAAAAGGAAGTTGAATAGAACAGGAAATTAAATAAAAAGGAAATTAAATAAAATTAAAAATGAAAGTTGAATAGAAAAGGAAATTGAATAAAAATAAAAGTGGAATAAATAATAAAAGTTGAAGCTGCATAAAATTAAAAATGGAAGTTCATTTCCAATTTTATTTTTATTTTTATTAAATAAAAGTGGAAACTTCCTTAAAGACTAAAAATAAAAGTGGAAATTAAATCAAAATAGAAGTTGAATAGAAAAGGAATTCAACTTCCATTTTTATTTTTAAACCACTTGCATTTCTATTGAACTTCCATCGTTCAGGTATAGTGGTCTATTCAATTTCCTTTTTTATTCACCTTCTTTTTTATCCTTTTCTATTCAACTTCCTTTTTTGTTTAATTTCCAAATAGATCGTTATTTAATTTCCATTCCATTTTTATTCATCTTCTATTTTTCATTTCGTTAAGGTATAGTGGAAGTTGAATAAAAAAGTATAGTGGTTTCTTGAATGAACTTCCATTTTTATTTTTATTCCACTATTTAAGGAAGTTTTTTATTTAATTTCTAAATAGATCGTTCAGGTATAGTGGTTTCCAAATAGATCGTTCAGGTATAGTGGTTTCTTGAATGAACTTCCATTTTAATTTTATGCAGCTTCCAATCTATTTGGAAATAAAATAAAAAAGGAAGTTGAATAGAAAAGGAATAAAAAAAGGAAGTTGAATAGAAGGAAGTGGTGTCCAAATAGATCGTTAAAAATGGAAGTTGCATGGAAAAGAAAAAACCACTATACCTTAGCGACCTATTTGGAAGTTGAACAAAAATGGAATTTCATTCAAATAACCACTATACCTTAACGATCCATTTGGAAATAAAATTAAAAATGGAAGTTGAATAGAAAAGGAAATTGAATAAAAATGGAAGTTGAATGGAAAAGGAAGTTGAATAGAAATACCTTTTTACTTAATTTCCAAATGGATAGTGGTTTATTTAAGTAAGTGGAATAAAAGAGGAAGTTGAATGGAAAAGGAAGTTGAATAGAAAAGGAAATTGAATAAAAATAGAAGCGGAATAAAAAAAGGAAGTTGAATAAAAATAGAAAAGGAAGTTGCATAAAATTAAAAATGGAAGTTCATTCAAGAAACCACTATACCTTAACGATCTATTTGGAAATTAAATAAAAAAGGAAGTTGAATAGAAAACGAAATTGAATAAAAATGGAAGCGGAAGTTGAACTATACCTTAACGATCCATTTGGAAATTAAATAGAAAAGGAAGTTCATTCAAGAAACCACTATGCCTGAACGATCTATTTGGAAATTAAATAAAAAAGGAAGTTGAATAGAAATGGAAGTTCATTCAAGAAACCACTATACCATAACGATCCATTTGGAAATTAAATGAAAAAGGAAGTTGAATAGAAAAGGAATTTTAATAAAAAAGGAAATTGAATAAAAGGTATAGTGGTTTTCTTTTCTATTTGGAAATTAAAATAGAAAAGGAAGTGGAATAAAAATAAATCAAGAAACCACTATATCATTTCTATTCAACTTCCTTTTTTTATTTTAGTTTCACTTTTATTTTTATTCAATTTCCTACTATACCTGAACGATCCATTTGGAAATTTAATTTTATACAACTTCCATTTTTATTCAATTTCCAACTTCCATTTCTATTCATTTTTTCCAAATAGATCAATTTTGGACATTAAATAAAAAAGGAAAAGGAACCTTAATGATCTATTTGGAAATTAAATAAAATGAAAATTAAATAAAAAAGGAACATTAAATAAAAAAGGAAAAGGAACCTTAATGATCTATTTGGAAATTAAATAAAATGAAAATTAAATAAAAAAAGAAGTTGAATGGAAAATGAAATTGAATAAAAATTAAAAATGGAAGTTGCATAAAATGCAAGTGGAATAGAAATAAAAAAGGAAGTTGAATAGAAAAGGAAAATTAAATAAATAGATCATTAATTTCAAGAAAAACCACTACATAGATTGTTAAGGTATAGTGGTTTCTTGAATGAACTTTCATTTTTCATTCAATTTCATTTTCCATTCAACTTCCTTTTTTGTTTAATTTCCAAATAGATCGTTAAGACTTTTATTTCTATTCAACTTCCATTTTTATTTAATTTCCAAATAGATCGTCAATGCATAGTGGTTTCTTGAATGAACTTCCATTTTTAATTTTATGCAACTTCCATTTTTATTTTTATTCAATTTCATTTTTTTTATTAAACTTCCTTTTTTTATTTAATTTCCAAATAGATCGTTAAGGTATAGTGGTTATTTGAATGAGCTTCCATTTTTAATTTTATGCATCTTCCACTTTTATTCAATTTCATTTTCTATTCAACTTCCATTTTTAATTTTATGCATCTTCCATTTTTATTTTTATTCAATTTCCTTTTTTATTCAACTTCCATTTTTATTTTTATGCAACTTCCATTTTTATTTTTATTCCATGATTTATTTTTATTCCACTTCCTTTTTCTTGAATGAACTTCCATTTTAATTTTATGCAACTTCCATTTTTATTTTTATTCCTTTTTTATTCAATTTCCTTTTCTATTCAACTTCCTTTTTTATTTAATTTCCAAATAGATCGTTCCATTTTTATTCAATTTTCTATTTGGAAATTAAAAATGAAATAGAAAAGGAAATTGAATAAAAATGCAAATGGAATAAAATTAAAAATGGAAGTTCATTCAATAAACCACTATACCTTAACGATCTATTTGGAAATTAAATAAAAAAGGAAGTTGAATAGAAAATGAAATTGAATAAAAATAAAAATGGAAGATGCATAAAATTAAAAATAGAAGTTCATTCAAGAAACCACTATACCTTAACGATCTATTTGGAAATTAAATAAAAAAGGAAGTTGAATAGAAAAGGAATTTCAATTTTATGCAATTTCCGTTTCTATTCAACTTTCTTTTTTTATTTAATTTCCAAATAGATCGTTAATGTACAGTGGTTTCTTGAATGAACTTCCATTTTTTTAATTTTATGCAACTTCCATTTTTATTTTTATTGCACTTGCATTTTTATTCAATTTCCTTTTCTATTCAACTTCCTTTTCAATTCAACTTCCTTTTTTATTTAATTTCCTTTTCTATTCAGCTTCCTTTTTTGTTTAATTTCCAAATGGATCGTTCAGGTATAGTGGTTTCTTGAATGAACTTCTATTCAATTTCATTTTTCATTTAATTTCCAAATAGATCGTTCAGGTATAGTGGTTTCCCTTTTATATTTTTATTCCACTTCTATTTTTATTCAATTTCCTTTTGTTTAATGTCCAAATAGATCGTTAAGGTATAGTGGTTTCTTAAATGAACTTCCATTTTTAATTTTATTCAATTTCCTTTTCTATTCAACTTTCATTTTTATTTAATTTCCACTTCTATTCAGCTTCCATTTTTAATTTTATGCAACATCCATTTTTATTTTTATTCAACTTCCTTTTCTTGAATTTCCAAGTTATTTTTATTCATCTTCCATTAAAAAATAAAAAAGGAACCACTATATATAGCCATCCCGATTTCCCTTTGCTTTAATTGTTGTATCCGGACTTAGGTTCTGTGGAATTGGTTGTTGTGTATATCTCGTTTACATTCTTTACTCTTTCTATTTGAGTCTTGGGTTGTGTTGGGAAGGTTTGAAACAGGTTGGGTGAGCTTAGAAACCAAAGCTAGATGCCCAGATTTTGGCTTGTCCGCTCGAGCGGAGCTTTTGATGCTCGAGCGAGGCCATTGTTGTTGCTTGTCCGCTCGAGCGGGGGTTTTGGCGCTCGAGCGGGAAAATCACCAATCCAGTATTTTCTGTGCAGTGTTGGACGCTCGAGCGGGAGTTTGTGTGTGACGCTTGAGCGGGGAGTTGGACGCTCAAGCGGGGACCTGGTTCTGCAAAAGTGCTGGGAGTGTGTATCCGGTGCTCGAGCAACGGTTTGGACGCTCGAGCGGGAGTCTGTGAGTGACGCTCGAGCGGGGGTTTCCATGCTCGAGCGGGGAGACTTGTATATCACATCGGGTTTCACCTTTTTGGATCACTTTTTGATTTCCTTTCTCTGTCTTCCTTTTCCAAAAAAGCCATTGGAGAGCACCTCACTCTAAAACCTAGCTTCTCTCTTAGAATTGATCTAGCTAAAGTGTTTTCCTAACCTTTGGCCTTTGTAAAAAAGTCGTTCATCGTCGAGGGCTATCTATTGATTCAAGAATCTTGGGATTTGGAGCATTTTCATGTTCGTCATCTTCTTCCCTTGGGCTTCGAATTTGAGGTAGTGATTCCTACTCACTCTTATGGTCTTTGACATAGATTTTTGGTTGTTTTGATAAAGTGTTGAAGTTGGGTAATTTTGGGACTTGGGGTTTCAAAATGTTAAAAGAGGGTTTTGTTATTTTGACTCTAAAATGTGTAATTTGGGTTTCAAAATAATGATATTGTTGTTGGTAGTTGATATATGGACCATTGGGTCAATATTGGGAAATGGGGTAGAAACCCTAATTTGTTGTATAAATTAATTGTCATAATTAATTTGGGAAAGTTGTGATTATATGGAATTAAGTTGGAAATAATGAAATAGACTCATTATATTGTGAATTGGCGGAGTTGGATTTGTTAATGACCCGCTTTTGAAAATGTTGATAATTGTATCTGTTGGAGCTTTTATTATCTGTTTAGAAATAATTGCTTAAGCTACCGGTGGAGGGTAGTTTTGATTGTTGTAGAAAATGCATGATGATTAGGCAAACTAAAACTAATCAATTGGATGTGTCATAGAGTATGACGGTTGGTAGAATACATTAATGTTATGTATTGATTAATTGTGCATATGACCTATGTGTATATACGTTATGTGTATGGGAGGAGATAGGGGATGTACTCCACGGTTTAGGGAAAGATAGGGGATGGACCTCTAAACCAGATGTTGTTTGGGAGGAGATAAGGGATGGGTTCCGCTGATACAGCTCATATGCTTGTCAGTTAATGTGCTGATATAGCTCATATGCTTATCTATGGAAGTGTTGATATAGCTCATATGCTTATCTATGGAAGTGTTGATATTGCTCATATGCTTATCTGTTGAAGTGTGGATACAGCTTGTATGCTTATCTGTTGAGGTGTTGATATAGCTTATATGCTCATCTATCGAAATGTTGATATAGCTGGTATGCATATCTAATGTAAAATGGGAAACGTTTAATATGAGTCACTGTCTCATGTAAGTTATTGGCCAGGGTCTGAGCCGTTGTTGTAAATTGTGAATTTGATAAGAAATGGAAAATGGAATGAAACATGGACATAGTGGTCATGTAATGGAAATGAGCTATGAATTGATTTATGGGAATTAAACATTTATCAATTGCCAATGTTTTAGTTACTGTTCATACTGTGTTTAGCATATCTCTACTGGCCGTTGGCTCACCTATATGGGACATTATTTTCAGGTACAGGTAGCATGCCACCTCCAAGGACATAGCTTGGATGATGATGAGAGTTGGAGACTCTTTTTGTTTATTTTGTTTGTATTACGTGTATATCAAGCCAAGGGCTTCTTTTGTATAGAGTTAGCACTCTTCTTTTGTGTAACCAAGTGTTGACTTAGAAAGTTGTAAGCCCGTAGGAAATTTTCTTTTGTTATTAGCATGTAATACTGTTGTAAGAACTACTTTGATGAATAGAAATGGTTGATTTCTCTTATATCAATGCATGTCTAAAGTGATGGGTTTTATGTATTATTTTGAGGGCGTGACAACTTGGTATCAGAGCGTACCGGGTTCGAATGCTTCGGGTACGTGGGAAGTGATTAGTATCACAATGGGTTTGTCTTGCTTGATAGAGAGTTAGATGTAGTGTCATATGCTATGTGTTTAATTGATAACATGCTTATGTGATTATGTGGGTATGGAATGTAGTTTCTAGGATGTTGATTGGATCCATGGGTTTCTGGGAGTCTTGTTGGAAAAGCACTTGATCAATGTTGTTTCTAACCAGAACTCTAGTAACGCCTCGGGACTGTCATTATCCGGGAATGAAATTCGTAATTGCTTATGTGTTTATGTGCTTATGTGGAGTGAATTACAGTTGTCCATGCATTAGGACGCGAGTGTTATAACTTCGGCACATTTGTGAATGTGCTAATAGTCTTGGTTACCTTTATTAGGATGTCAAGACGAGGACGTAGTAGGTGTGGCAGGCGTGGTAGGTAGGAGATGCCTTTACCGGATGATATTCCGGCACAGCAGGAGGGAGTTGGTCAGGCCAATGTGGCCGAGCCAGCAGGTCAGCAAGCTATGAGTGCCTTGGCCCGAGAAATAGTAGGAGCTTTGGGTATTCTCAGAGCAAGGAATCAGGATCAGGCCCACGTTGCTGAGGCAGGGCCTTCTTTCTTGAAAAGGAAATTTTTTTGATCTAACCCAGATGAGTTTGTTGGGGATCCGAAGGAGCCACTTAAGGCTGACTAGTGGTTGGAACAGATGGAGAAGACGTTCGAGATGCTTGGCATCGAGGACGGGGCTTTGAAGGTGACCTTGGCATCTTTCCAACTGAAGGGAGATGCGGGTCAGTGGTGGAAGTACGAGAAAGGCAGTGTTGGTGGTGCATGGGAGGCTTTTGTGAATGCTTTCCAGGAGAAGTTCTTGTCTTCAGCTGCTAGGGAGAAGCTGAGGGAACAGTTTTGCCAGCTTAAACAGCAGGGTTTGTCAGTGGCCGAGTTTGAGGCCACTTTTACTAGTCTGTCCAGGTTTGCACCTGAACTTGTCGCGTCCGAGGAACGCCGTTGCTTCGAGTTTGAGCGGAAGTTGAGGCGTGGGCTCAAGTTGAGGGTTGGAGGGTTGGAGGGTCTTTTATCCGGGAGTACAGATGTTTGGTAGATGCTGCAGCTCATATGGAGATTATGATGCAGGAGGAGGAGGAGGGGCAGAGAGGTTCCAAGAGGAGCCAAGATGGTCAGGGTGACGGCAGGAGACAGATGGGTTCTAACCCTCAGCAGTCTTAGGGTGGTTTGGCTAGATTGACCTTTCCAGTGCCGAGTGCAGGATCTGGGAGAGGTAGTCAGGGAGGCTTGACTTGTTTCGCTTGTGGCCAGCTGGGTTACAAGTCTTCGGTTTGCCCATAGAAGGGAGGGGGTCAGCGAGCTACTTTTTCTTCAGCTAGACCTCAGGGCCAGAGTCAGGGCAGGGGCCAGCCCTTGTCTTGCTATCAGTGTGGTCAGCCTGGGCACCTAAAGAGGTTTTGCCCGCAGTTGAGTGCCATTTCGGGAGCGTCTGGTTCTAGGCAGACGCAGAGTTATCAGCCAGCTCAGTCTGTGCAGACCTCGAGGGCCAATCCGGGAGCTTCGTCATCCCAATCTGTGCAGTAGTCTTTTGCTCCTAGAGGTGAGCAGGTGGATCAGGGGCCTACAGGGCGCGTGTATGCTGTTACCGCGCAGGACCTAGTAGCGGCTCCATCAGTTGTGAAAGGTACCTTTCTGTTTTGCAACTCGGTTGCTAGTGTGTTGATTGATACGGGTGCGTCCCATTCTTTTGTATCTGCTGCATTTTGCATCTGTGTTGGAATTGGAGTTGGCACTATTAGCATCTCCTATTTGTGTAGTATCACCTGTTGGGGGTGAATTAATTTTGAAGCACGGATGTAGAGTTTGTGATATAGAGGTCGCCGACCGTAGGCTTCCTTTTCCCTTTGTTGTTATGCCCATGAAGGGCTTTGATGTTATTTTGGGTATGGACTGGCTATCGTCATGCCGAGCTGTTATTGATTGCTACCGCCAGAGGGTCATAGTTTGTACCTTGAGCGGGGAGTGTTTCCATTTCCTGGGGGATCGGGTTGGTAGTGTGTTGCCAACGTTGTATGATCCACGAGGGCGGAGTGAGCTTAGTGGTCTACTTGCTAGCTTTTTGAGTGGTGAGTGTGATGAGACCCAGATTGTATTGCCGAGGGTGGTTTGTGAGTATTCGGATGTTTTTCCCGAGGATCTCGTTAGTTTGCCACCTCACCAAGAGATAGAGTTCTCTATTGATTTAGTGCCCAGCACGGCGCCGATTTCTATGGCACCTTATCGTTTTGCCCTAGCCAAGTTGAGTGAGTTGAAGATTCAGCTCCAGGAATTGCTAGATAAGGGTTTTGTTCGCCCTAGTGTTTCATCGTGGGGAGCACCGGCCCTCTTTGCTAAAAAGAAAGATGGTGCCTTGAGACTTTGTATCGACTATCGGAAGTTGAATCGGGCTACGGTTAAGAATAAGTACCCTATGCCCCGTATAGATGATTTGTTTGACCAATTGAAGGGTTTCCGTTGTTTCTCTAAGATAGACTTGAGATCGGGTTACCACCAGTTGAGGGTCAGGGAGGAGGATATTCCGAAGACGGCATTTCTGTACGCAGTATGGCCATTATGAGTTTCTGGTGATGCCATTTGGGCTTATCAATGCACCGGCAGTCTTTATGGACTTGGTGAACCGGATCTTCCGGGAATTCTTGGATCGATTTGTAGTCATTTTCGTGGACAACATTCTTATCTATTCGCTTTCTGAGGAGGAGCACGAGGAACACTTGAGAGTGGTGCTTGAATTGCTTAGAGCCCATAGGCTGTATGCCAAGTTCGGGAAGTGTGAGTTCTGGCTAGGGGAAGTCAAATTCTTAGGGCATGTGGTATCCGGGGAAGGGGTGTCTGTTGATACATCCAAGGTTGAGGCAGTGCAAGATTGGGCACAGCCTAAGAGTGTGTTTGAGATCCGCAGTTTTCTGGGATTAGCTGGGTATTACCGTTGATTTGTGAAAGATTTCTCCAGGCTAGCTTCGCCGTTGACTAGATTGACACGGAAAGGGGTCAAGTTTGTGTGGAGTGAGACTTGTGAAAAGTCGTTCCAAGAGTTGAAGGATAGGTTGACCACCGCTCCGGTGTTGATTATTCCGGAGAGAGGGTTGGGTTATGCGGTTTATTGTGATGCCTCTCGAGAGGGTTTGGGTTGTGTGTTGATGCAAGAGGGGAAAGTGGTAGTTTATGGCTCACGTCAGTTGAAAATACACGAGAAGAACTACCCTACACATGACCTAGAGTTAGCAGCCGTGATCTTCGCCTTGAAAATTTGAAGGCACTACCTTTATGGTGAGAGGTTCGAGGTGTTCTCGGACCACAAGAGTTTGAAGTATCTGTTTACACAGAGAGATTTGAACTTGAGGCAGAGGAGGTGGATGGAGTTTATTGAGGATTACGACTTCGAGTTGCATTATCAGCCGAGAAAGGCCAATGTTGTGGCCGATGCCCTTAGTAGGAAATCCATTAGTGATGTAGCTTGTATAGCCATCCGGGAATGGGAGATGTTGGGTGCACTTGGTGAGTTTGATTTGCTTCTTGGCAAATCTGTTGAGGCTGCGGCCTTGTTTTCTGTAGTTGCGCAGCCTACACTTGTGACTCGAGTGTTAGAGGCATAGAGAGGTGACCTGGAGGTAGAATCCCTCCGAGAGAAGATCTCCAGTGAGAAGGTTGAGAAGGGTTTGACGGCGTATCCTGACCAGAGTGTGAGATACCGAGACCGTTTGTTTGTGCCGGAGTCTTGCCGAGAGGAAGTACTTCGAGAGTTTCACCATTCACGTCTTGCGGTGCATCCGGGAGGCACTAAGATGTATCGAGATTCGGGTCGTCAGTTCTGGTGGCGGGGTATGAAGAGAGATGTGGCGGTTTTCGTATCGAAGTGCCTTACTTGTCAGCAAGTGAAGGCCGAGCATTAGAGGCCAACGGGTTTGTTGCAACCCTTACCTATTGCCGAGTGGAAGTGGGAGCATGTCACTATGGACTTCGTTGTAGGTCTTCCGAGGACTGAGCGGGGTAGTGATGCTATTTGGGTGGTTGTAGACCGGTTGACTAAGTCAGCGCACTTTATGCCTATGCGCGTGAGAGATTCGGTAGATCATCTCGCCGACTTATATATTCGGGACATAGTGAGATTGCACGGGGTCCCAGTGATGATCGTCTCAGATAGAGATCCTCGTTTTACTGCTAGGTTGTGGCAGAGTTTGCAGAGTGCCTTGGGCACTAAGTTGACCTTTAGTACGGCTTACCATCCTCAGACTGACGGGCAGTCCGAGCGTACTATTCAGATCCTTGAGGATATGCTTCGAGGTTGTGTCCTTGATTTTAGTGGGACGTGGGAGAGGCACTTACCCTTGGTGGAGTTTTCCTAAAACAACAGCTTTCAGTCTAGTATCGGTATGGCACCGTTTGAGGCCTTGTATGGCCGACCGTGTAGGTCTCCAGTTTGTTGGGCCGAGGTGGGTGATGCACCTTTGTTGGGTCCGGAGTTGGTTAGGGAGACGATGGAGAAAGTTGAGCTTATCCGTAGGAGGCTTGTTACAGCCCAGAGTTGCCAAAAGAGTTATGCCGACCGTAGGAGGAGGCCTTTGGCGTTTGAGGTAGGTGATCATGTTTTCTGGAAAATATCACCTAGGCGAGGTTTGATGAGGTTCGGGAAGAGTGGGAAGTTATCCCCTCGGTTTATTGGTCCCTTTGAGATCCTTGAAAGGATTGGGGAAGTTGCTTATCGTTTGGCTTTGCCACCGCAGTTGTCCGGGGTGCATGACGTATTTCATATTAGTATGTTTCGGAAGTACGAGCCGGATCCGTCCCACGTGCTGGATTGGACCGATTTGGAGGTAGATGAGGATGCCTCATATGAGGAGAGACCGGTTTGGGTCTTGGATAGACGGGATCAAGTCCTGCGTGGCAAGACCATTCCATTGGTAAACGTTTTATGGAAACATCACGGAGTGGAGGAAGCCACTTGGGAACGCGAGTTGGAAGTCCGTGAAAAGTATCCGGACATGTTTGTTGATATGTAATCATGTGTTGAATTTTGTAATAATATTGAACTTTAAGAGCATTATATATGTCTTAAGTTGTAAAACATTGTGAATGTTTTGGTAAATGGAAGCTATGTTAACATGGTGTATGTTAAGTAAATTGTGGGAATGCAAGCATAATGTTAATGTTGCATGTGTTATGGAATTGTGGAAAATGTAATAAAATTGGTAAATTTCAAAGGAATGCATGTTGATAATGCAGGTTGTTTTGTATAATATGAAATGCCTCTTGAAAAGAGATGGGATTGACCAATAATGGGTCGGAATGTTTAATATTATGTTGTAATATTGTTGGAAATGGAGAAAACCTGTTTTTGAAAAATTTGTGTTTAATTTCGGGGACAAAATTCTTTAAGGGGGAGAGGTTATAGCGATCCCGGTTTCCCTTTGCTTTAATTGTTGTATCTGGATTTAGGTTCCGTGGAATTGGTTGTTGTGTATATCTCGTTTACATCCTTTACTCTTTGTATTTGAGTCTTGGGTTGTGTTGGGAAGGTTTGAAAAAGGTTGGTTGAGCTTAAAAACCAAAACTAGATGCCCAGATTTTGGCCTGTCCGCTCGAGCGGAGCTTTTGATGCTCGAGCGGGGCCTTTGTTGTTGCTTGTCCGTTCGAGCGGGGGTTTTGGCGCTCGAGCGGGAAAATCACCCATCCAGTATTTTCTATGCAGTGTTGGACGCTCGAGCGGCGGTTTGGACGCTCGAGCGGGAGTTTGTGTGTGACGCTCGAGCGGGGAGTTAGACGCTTGAGCGGGGACCTGGTTCTGCAAAAGTGCTGGGAGTGTGTATCCGGTGCTCGAGCTACGGTTTGGACGCTCGAGCGGGAGTCTGTGAGTGACGCTCGAGCGGGGGTTTCCACGCTCGAGAGGGGAGACTTGTATATCACACCGGGTCTCACCTTTTTGGATCACTTTTTGATTTCCTTTCTCTCTCTTCCTTTTCTGAAAAAGCCATTGGAGAGCACCTCACTCTAAAACCTAACTTCTCTCTTAGGATTGATCTAGCTAGAGTGTTTTCCTAACCTTTGGCCTTTTTAAAAAAGTCGTTGATCGTCGAGGGCTATCTTTTGATCCAAGAATCTTGGGATTTGGAGCATTTTCATTTTCGTCATCTTCTTCCCTTGGGCTCCGAATTTGAGGTAGGGATTCCTACTCACTCTTATGGTCTTTGACATAGATTTTTGGTTGTTTTGATAAAGTGTTGAAGTTGGGTAATTTTGGGATTTAGGGTTTCAAAATGTTAAAAGAGGGTTTTGTTATTTTGACTCTAAAATGTGTAATTTGGATTTCAAAATAATGATATTGTTGTTGGTAGTTGATATATGGACCATTGGGTTAATATTGGGAAATGGGGTAGAAACCCTAATTTGTTGTATAAATTAATTGTCATAATTAATTTGGGAAATTTGTGATTATATGGAATTGAGTTGGAAATAATGAAATAGATTCATTATATTGTGAATTGGTGGAGTTGGATTTGTTAATGACCCACTTTTGGAAATGTTGATAATTGTATCTGTTGGAGCTTTTATTATCTGTTTAGAAATAATTGCTTGAGCTACCGGTGGAGGGTAGTTTTGATTGTTGTAGAAAATGCATGATGATTAGGCAAACTAAAACTAATCAATTGGATGTGTCATAGAGTATGACGGTTGATAGAATACATTAATGTTATGTATTGATTGATTGTGTATATGACCTATGTGTATATACGTTGTATGTGTGGGAGGAGATAGGGGATGTACTCCACGGTTTAGGGGAAGATAGGGGATGGACCTCTAAACCGGATGTTGTTTGGGAGGAGATAGGCGATGGACTCCACTGATATGGCTCATATGCTTGTCAGTTAATGTGTTGATATAGTTCATATGCTTATATATGGAAGTGTTGATATAGCTCATATGCTTATCTATGGAAGTGTTGATATAGCTCATATGCTTATCTGTTGAAGTGTTGATACAGCTTGTATGCTTATCTGTTGAGGTGTTGATATAGCTTATATGCTCATCTATCGAAATGTTGATATAGCTGGTATGCATATCTAATGTAAAATGGGAAACGTTTAATATGAGTCACTATCTCATGTAAGTTGTTGGCCAAGTTCTGAGCCGTTGTTGTAAATTGTGAATTTGATAAGAAATGAAAAATGGAATGAAACATGGACATAGTGGTCATGTAATGGAAATGGGCTATGAATTGATTTATCGGAATTAAACATTTATCAATTGCCAATGTCTTAGTTACTGTTCATACTGTGTTTAGCATATCTCTACTGGTCGTTGGCTCACCCTATATAGGACATTATTTTCAAGTACAGGTAGCATGCCACCTCCAAGGACATAGCTTGGATGATGATGAGAGTTGGAGACTCTTTTTGTTTGTTTTGTTTGTATTACATGTATATCAAGCCAAGGGCTTCTTTTGTATAGAGTTAGCACTCTTCTTTTGTGTAACCAAGTGTTGACTTGGAAAGCAATAAGCCCGTAGGGCATTTGCTTTTGTTGTTAACATATAATACTGTTGTAAGAACTACTCTGATGAATAGAAATGGTTGATTTCTCTTATATCAATGCATGTCTAAAGTGATGGGTTTTATGTATTATTTTGAGGGCATGACACTATACCACAACGATCTATTTGGAAATTAAACAAAAAAGGAAGTTGAATGGAAAATGAAGTTGAATGAAAAAGGAAATTGACTAAGCTTAACGATCTATTTGGAAATTAAACAAAAAGGAAGTTAAATAGAAAATGAAAAGGAAATTGAATAAAAATAAAAATGGAAGTTGAATAGAAAAGGAAGTTGAATAGAAAAGAAAATTCAATAAAAATGGAAGTTGAATAGAAAAGGAAGTTGCATAAAATTAGCAATTTCCTTTTGAATGGAAAAGGAAATTGCTAATTTTATGCAACTTCCTTTTCTATTCAACTTCCATTTTTATTGAATGAACTTCCATTTTTATTTTTATTCAATTTCATTTTCTATTCAACTTCCATTTTTATTTAATTTCCTTTTCTATTCAACTTCTTTTTTATTTAATTTCCAAATAGATCGTTAAGGTACAGTGGTTTCTTGAATGAACTTCCTTTTCTATTCAACTTCCTTTTTTATTTAATTTCCAAATAGATCGTTAAGGTATTGTGGTTTCTTGAATGAATAAAAATGGAAATGGAATAAAAAAGGAAATTGGAAGTTCAGGTATAGTGGTTTCTTGAATGAACTTCCATTTTTTATTTTATGCAACTTCCTTTTTTATTTAATTTCAATTTCATTTTTATTCAATTTCCTTTTCTATTCAACTTCATTTTCTATTTAATTTCCTTTTCTATTGAACTTCCTTTTCTATTTAATTTCCAAATTGATCATTAAGGTATAGTGGTTTCTTGAATGAACTTCTATTTTTATTCAACTTCCTTTTTTATTTAAACTTCCATTTTTATTTAATTTCCAAATAGATCATTAAGGTATAGTGGTTTCTTGAACTTCCACTATAAAATTTTATGGAAGTTTAATAGAAAAGGAATATGAAAGTTGAATAGAAAAGGAAATTGAATAAAGATAAAAATGGAAGTGGAATAAAAATAAAAATGGAAGTTGAATGGAAAAGGAAATTGAAAATGGAAGTTCATTCAAGAAACCACTATACCTTAGCGATCTATTTGGAAATTAAATAAAAAAGGAAGTTGAATAGAGAAACCACTATAAAAAAGGAAGTTGAATAAAAAAGGAAATTGAATAAAAATAAAAATGGAAGTTCATTCAATCTATTTTTCTATAGTGGTTTCTTGAATCAACTTCCTTTTTTATGCAATTTCCATTTTTATTCAATTTTCTTTTCTATTCAACTTCGTTTTTTATTTAAGTTTCAAAAGGAAGTTGAATAGAAAAGGAAATTGAATAAAAGTGGAAGTTGCATAAAATTAAAAATGGAAGTTTATTCAAGACACCACTATACCTTAACGATCTATTTTATAGTGATCCCGGTTTTCTCTTTGTTGTTTAACTGTAATCCGGACTCGGTTCTGTAGATTTGTTGTTGTCTTATCCTCATTTCTATCTCTTACTCTCTGTTTTGGAGTTTTGGATTGTGTTAGGCAAGTTGGGTTTACGTTGGTTGTATTTTTGAAACTTAGAATTTTGCCCAGATTTTAGCCTCTCCGCTCGAGCGGCGCTTTTGACGCTCGAACGGGCCTTTGTTGTTGCTTCTACACTCGAGCGGGGGTTTTGGCGCTCGAGCGGGAAAATCCATCTCCCAGTATTTCTTCTGATGTGTTGGACGCTCGAGCGGGCGTTTGGACGCTCGAGCGGGAGTTTGTGTGTTACGCTCGAGCGGGGAGTTAGGCGCTCGAGTGGGGACCTGGTTCTGCAATAGTTCTGGGAGTGTGCATCCGCCGCTCGAGCGGGGGTTTGGCCGCTCGAGCAGGAGTCTGTGAGTGACGCTCGAGCGGGGGTTTCCACGCTTGAGCGGGGTGACTGGTTTAAGGCACCGTGATTCACCTTTTTGGATCACTTTTTGATTTCTTTTCTCTCTCTTACTTTTCCGAAAAAGCCATTGGAGAGCACCTCACTCTAAAACCTAACTTCTCTATTAGGATTGATCTAGCTAGAGTGTTTTCCTCACCTTGGGCCTTTGTAAGAAGTGTGTTGATCATCGAGGGCTTCGTTTTGATCCAAGAAATTTAGGATTTGGAGCACTTTAATTTTGGGTCATCTTCTCCATTTTGGGTTCTACATTTGAGGTAGGGACTTCCTTGTTTCTTTTCAATACTTTGTGTATAGATGGACATGTGGTAGTTTTGTATTGGATGAAAATCATATCCATGTTGGATTTGTTTGAAATCATGAGGTTGAACTTTGGGTTGGTTGCTGGATTTGGGTTTATTATTATTAGTTGTGGTTTGGGCTAATTGGGGTGTTAATTAGCATGTTGTTGTTGAAAGGAGAGGAAATCCTAGTTTTTATTTGATTTAATAAATTAATAGAGGGGTTTTGGTCTTTGGGCAAATACTTATGTATTTTGGGTCTCAAATGTAGTCATTGTTGTTTGTTGTAGTTGATTGAGCCTTTTTGGTCAATTTTGTGAAATGGGGAGGAAAAACTCTATTTTAATGAGTTATGGCTTTATTGTCTTTGAAATTGGTTTTGTGACAACAAAAGGAATGAAATTGGTTTTGTGAAAACAAAAGGAATGGAATTGGTTTTGTGGAAACAAAAGGGATGGAGTTAATTTTGTGAAAACAAAAGGAAGTGAAATTTGTTTTGTGAAATGGGAAAGGTACTTTTGAAATAAGTATGAAAATCGGAATGTTGTATCTTAAACTATCATGTTAGTTTTGTTGAAGGGTTTGTGATCTCATGATAATTGAGTCAGTTATTAGATGTACAATATACATGCATCTAGAGGTTTTGTCCTTGGTCGTTGGTGGGGGATGACGTGTTTCTGTTGAATTGTTGTGTGTGCATCACACCTATGTGTTCATCTATTTTAACACATTGCTGGTATCTTGATAGTTTACGTGTATGCAATATACATGTTGTTTATGCCTTGCTGTGCTGTGATTGTTGGTGTTATACCCAGCGCTAAGAATCAGAGGTACCGTGACCTTCCAGCTAGCGCCTGGAGAACTGTATGTGCTAATAATATATGGCACCATACCCATCCAGCTAGCTCATGGTAAACTGGCAAGTTGTTAAGAAAGGTGTGTCTTTGGCTTACTACGCACATAGCTAGTAGAGCAAGGTTTGTTGTTGTTGTTTCACTGTATCTGAAAATATCATGGACTTGATTGGTTACAGTTTTGGAAGGCCGAGTTGCTTCATTGGTTGATTGTATACATGTCGATGATTTGTTATTTCCCCTTTTATTTAGGGTTTGCATGTATAGTTATGATTGTGTTGGAAAGAAACCAAAATGTCATCTTTGTCTTTTGGAAAGTGAGGGGAACCGAATACTTTAAAAATATGTCTTTTAAAGGGTACATTTGTTGTATGTTTGGGAGACGGAAGAGAGTAGTGGTCTTAGTGAATTTTATTTCCTAAGTAATTGCTTATGTAAGAAACAGTGGGAATGGGGGTTAACGAAAGGAAAGGGAAGATGAATCGTTTATAGCATCAAATGAAATGGTTGTTTTCGAGAAAAGTTCATACATATATATTTTGTATAAACTGTCACATTACTATTTTAGTATGAGAATGAGCATTCATGATCATAGCTATCTGTATGTTGTTATTGTTGAGGATCATGTTGAGACCCCTACTGGACTATATGTTCATCGCACGTTGTTGAAATCTTTTTCAGGTGTTTAGCAGGATGTGCTACAAGATTTGGATCTTCTTATTTGTTGGCCACGGGGCCTCTTTGTTGTAGGCGGAATGCCATATATGTAAAAAAAAAGAAAAAAAAAAGGGTTGCACCCTTCATTTGATTATCTGATGTTATAAGCCTGAGGGCAATTTATTTAGAATGCTCATGTTTTATTTAACTTAGCATTAGAAAGAGAGAGTTGTTGTTCATTCCTTTAGTTGAACATTTGAGTTTATTTCCGCATGTTATCTCTGAAATTGAATTAAGTTAATGAACTTGGTAATGACTTCGAGTAATAAAAAGTGGGGCGTGACATATTTGGAAATTAAATAAAAAAGAAAGTTGAATAGAAAAGGAAATTGAATAAAAATGAAAGTTGAATAAAAAAGGAAGTGGAATAAAAATAAAAAGAAGTTGAATGGAAAATGAAATTGAATAAAAATAGAAAAGGAAATTAAATAAAAATAAAAGTGCGATCCAAAACGATCTATTTTTAATTTTTATTCAATTTTCTTTTCTATTCAACTTCCTTTTATATTTCAATTTCCTTAGATCGTTAAGGTATAGTGGTTTCTTTTTATGGAACTTCCATTTTTATTTTTATTCCACTTCTATTTTTATTCAATTTCCTTTTCTATTCAACTTCCAAATAGATTCAACTTCCTTTTTTATTTAATTTCCAAATAGATCATTAAGGTAATTTCCAAATAGATCGTTAAGGTATAGTGGTTTTTTGAATGAACTTCTATTTTTAATTTTATGCAGCTTCCATTTTTATTTTTATTCCACTTCTATTTTTATTCAACTTCCTTTTTTATACAAAAGGAAGTTGAATGGAAAATTAAAAATTGAAGTTCATTCAAGAAACCACTATACCTTAACGATCCATTTGGAAATTAAATAAAAAAGGAAGTTGAATGGAAAATGAAGTTAATAAAAAAAGAAGTTGAATAGAAAACCACTATACCTTAACAATCTATTTAGAAATTAAACAAAAAAGGAAGTTGAATAGAAATGCAAGTGGTTTAAAAATAAAAATGGAAGTTGAATGGAAAAGGAACTTGAAAATGGAAGATGCATAAAATTAAAAATGGAAGTTTATTCAAGACACCACTATACCTTAACGATCTATTTGGAAATTGAATAAAAATGGAAGTTGAATAGAAAAGGAAATGGAAGTTCATTCAAGAAACCACTATACCACTATACCATAACGATCTATTTGGAAGTTGAATAGAAAAGGAAATTGAATAAAAATTAAAGTTGAATAAAAATAAAAAAGGAAGTTCATTCAAGAAACCACTATACCTTAACGATCTATTTGGAAATTAAATAAAAAAGGAAGTTGAATAGAAGTGGAAATTGGAAGTTCATTCAAGAAACCACTATACCTTAACGATCCCTTTGGACATTAAATACAAAAGGAAGTTGAATAAAACTGAAAATAGAAGTGGAATAAAAATAAAAATGGAAGTTGCATAAAATTAAAGTGGAAGTTGAACGATTTATTTAATTTCCAAATATATCGTTAAGGCATAGTGGTGTCTAAAGTTGAACTTCCATTTTTAATTTTTTGCAATTTCCATTTAATTTCCTTTTTTATTTAATGTCCAAATAGATCGTTAAGGTATAGTGGTTTAATTTCCAAATAGATCGTTAAGGTATAGTGGTTTCTTGAATGAACTTCCATTTTCAATTTCTTTTTGTATTCAACTTCCATTTTTATTTAAAAATGGAAGTTCATTCAAATGGATCGTTAAGGTATAGTGGTTTCTTGAATGAACTTCCATTTTTAATTTTATTCAATTTCCATTTTTATTCAACTTCCATTTTTATTCAATTTTCTTTTCAAATAGACTTCCTTTCTAATTTTTATTTCTATTCTATTTTTATTCAATTTTTTTTCTACTTCCTTTTCTATTCAACTTCATTTTCCATTCAACTTCCTTTTTTGTTTAATTTTATACAACTTCCACTTGCATTTTTTATTTTTATTCAACTTTAATTTTTATTCAATTTCCATTTTTATGCAACTTTCACTTTTATTTTTATGCATCTTCCATTTTTATTTTTATTCCTTTTCTATTCAACTTCATTTTTTATTTAATTTCCAAATAGATCGTTAAGGTATAGCGGTTTTTTGTATTCAAATTCCATTTTTATTCAAGTTCCATTTCCTTTTCTATTCAACTTCCTTTTTTATTCAATTTCCTTTTGTTAAAAATAAAAATGAAACGTTAAGGTATAGTGGTTTCTTTAATTTCCATTTTTATTTTATTCAACTCCCTATTTGAAATTAATATTTTATGCAACTTCCTTTTTTATTTAACGATCTATTTGGAAATTAAACAAAATAGGAAGTTGAATAGAAAAGAAAATTGAATAAAAATGTAAGTGAAAAGGAAGTTGAATATTATGCAGCTTCCATTTTTATTTTTATTCAACTTTTATTTTTATTCAATTTCCTTTTCTATTCAACTTCATTTTTTATTTAAATAGAAAAGGAAATTGAATAAAAATAAAAAAGGAAGTTGCATAAAATTAAAAATGGAAGTTCATTCAAGAAACCACTATGCCTTAACGATCTATTTGGAAATTAAATTAAAAAGGAAGTTGAATAGAAAAGGAACTTCTATTTTTAATTTTATGCAACTTCCATTTTTATTTTTATTTCACTTCTATTTTTATTCAACTTGCATTTTTATTCAATTTCATTTTCCATTCAACTTCCATTTTTAATTTTATGCAACTTCCATTTTTATTTTATTCCATTTTTAATTTAATTTCCAAATAGATCGTTAAGGTATAGTGGTTTCTTGAATGAACTTCTATTTTTAATTTTATGCAGCTTCCATTTATATTTTTATTCAATTTTCTTTTCCATTCAACTTCATTTTTTATTTAATTTCCAAATAGATCGTTAAGGTATAGTGGTTTCTTGAATGAACTTCCATTTTTAATTTTATGCACCTTCCGTTTTTATTTTCATTTTCCTTTTCTATTCAACTTCCTTTTTTTATTTAATTTTCAAATAGATCGTTAAGGTATAGTGGTTTCTTGAATAAACTTCCATTTTTATTTTTATTCAATTTTCTTTTCTATTTTTTCGTTAAGGTATAGTGGTGTCTTGAATAAACTTTCATTTTTAATTTTATGCAACTTCCATTTTTATGGAAGTTCATTCAAGAAACCACTATACCTGAACGATCCATTTGGAAATTAAACAAAAAAGGAAGCTGAATAGAAAAAGAAATTAAATAGAAAAGGAAGTTGAATAGAAAAGGAAATTAAATAAAAATGCAAGTGCAATAAAAATAAAAATGGAAGTTCATTCAAGAAACCACTGTACCTTAACGATCTATTTGAAAATTAAATAAAAAAGTAAGTTGAATAGAAACAGAAATTGCATAAAATTGAAGTTCCTTTTCTATTAAACTTCCTTTTTTATTTAATTTCCAAATAGATCGTTAAGGTATAGTGGTTTCCTGAATGAACTTCCATTTTTAATTTTATGTATCTTCCATTTTTATTTTTATTCAATTTCGTTTTTTATTCAACTTTCTTTTTTATTTAATTTCCAAATAGATCGTAAAGGTATAGTGGTTTATTGAATGAACTTTCATTTTTAATTTTATTCCACTTGCATTTTTATTCAATTTCCTTTTCTATTTCATTTTTAATTTCCAAATAGAAAATTGAATAAAAATGGAACGATCTATTTGGAAATTAAATAAAAAAGGAAGTTGAATAGAAAAGGAAATTGAATAAAAATAGAATAAAAATAAAAGTGGAAGTTGCATAAAATTAAAATGGAAGTTCATTCAAGAAAAAGGAAGTGGAATAAAAATAAAAATAGAAGTTGCATAAAAATAAAAATGGAAGTTGAATAGAAAAGAAAATTGATTAAAAATGAGATTGAATAAAAATAAAAATGGAAGTTGAATAGAAAATGAAATTGAATAAAAATGGAAGATGCATAAAATTAAAAATGGAATTTCCTTCAAATAACTACTATACCCTAACGATCTATTTGGAAATTAAATAGAAAAGGAAGTTGAATAAAAAATGAAATTGAATAAAAATAAAAATGGAAGTGGAATAAAAATAAATCTGGAAGTTGCATAAAATTAAAAATGGAACTTCATTCAAGAAACCACTATGCCTTGACGATCTATTTGGAAATTAAATAAAAATGGAAGTTGAATAGAAATAAAAGCCTTAACAATCTATTTGGAAATTAAACAAAAAAAGAAGTTGAATGGAAAATGAAATTGAATGAAAAATGGAAGTTCATTCAAGAAACCACTATACCTTAACGATATATTTAGTGGTTTTTCTTGAAATTAACGATCTATTTATTTAATTTTCCTTTTCTATTCAACTTCCTTTTTTATTTCTATTCCGCTTGCATTTTATGCAACTTCCATTTTTAATTTTTATTCAATTTCATTTTCCATTCAACTTCCTTTTTTATTTAATTTCCATTTTATTTGATTTCCAAATAGATCATTAAGGTTCCTTTTCCTTTTTTATTTAATGTCCAAAATGGATCTATTTGGAAAAAATGAATAGAAATGGAAGTTGGAAATTGAATAAAAATGGAAGTTGCATAAAATTAAATTTCCAAATGGATCGTTCAGGTATAGTAGGAAATTGAATAAAAATAAAAGTGGAACTTAAATAAAAAAGGAAGTTGAATAGAAAAGGTATAGTGGTTTCTTAATTTATTTTTATTCCACTTCTATTTTTATTCCACTTCCTTTTCCATTTTAATTTCCAAATAGAAAAGAAAACCACTATACCTTTTATTCAATTTCTTTTTTATTTAAATTCCTTTTCTATTCAACTTCTTTTTTTCATTTAATTTCCAAATGGATCGTTATGGTATAGTGGTTTCTTGAATGAACTTCCATTTCTATTCAACTTCCTTTTTTTATTTAATTTCCAAATAGATCGTTCAAGCATAGTGGTTTCTTGAATGAATTTCCTTTTTTATTTAATTTCCAAATGGATCGTTAAGGTATAGTTCAACTTCCGCTTCCATTTTTATTCAATTTCCTTTTCTATTCAACTTTCTTTTTTATTTAATTTCCAAATAGATCGTTAAGGTATAGTGGTTTCTTGAATGAACTTCCATTTTTAATTTTATGCAACTTCTTTTTCTATTTTTATTCAACTTCCTTTTTTATTCCGCTTCTATTTTTATTCAATTTCCTTTTCTATTCAACTTCCACTTTTATTCCACTTATTTAAATAAACCACTATCCATTTGGAAATTAAATAAAAAGGTATTTCTATTAAACTTCCTTTTCCATTCAACTTCCATTTTTATTCAATTTCCTTTTCTATTCAACTTCCATTTTTAATTTTATTTCCAAATGGATCGTTAAGGTATAGTGGTTATTTGAATGAAATTCCATTTTTATTCAACTTCCAAATAGGTCGCTAAGGTATAGTGGTTTTTTCTTTTCCATGCAACTTCCATTTTTAAGGATCTATTTGGACACCACTTCCTTCTATTCAACTTCCTTTTTTTATTCCTTTTCTATTCAACTTCCTTTTTTATTTTTTTTCCAAATAGATTGGAAGCTGCATAAAATTCAAAATGGAAGTTCATTCAAGAAACCACTATACCTGAACGATCTATTTGGAAACCACTATACCTGAACGAACTATTTGGAAATTAAATAAAAAACTTCCTTGAATAGTGGAATAAAAATAAAAATGGAAATTCATTCAAGAAACCACTATATCTTATATGGTATAGTGGTTTCTTTAATGAACTTCCATTTTTCATTCAATTTCCTTTTCTATTCAACTTCTACTATACCTTAACGAAATGGAAAATGGAAGATGAATAAAAATGGAATGGAAATTAAATAACGATCTATTTGGAAATTGAACAAAAAAAGAAGTTGAATAGAAAAGGATAAAAACGAAGTTGAATAAAAAAGTAAATTGAATAGACCACTATACCTGAACGATGGAAGTTGAATAGAAATGCAAGTGGTTTAAAAATAAAAATGGAAGTTGAATTCCTTTTCTATTCAACTTTTATTTTTATTTAATTTCCACTTTTATTTTTATTCATTAAGGAAGTTTCCACTTTTATTTAATAAAAATAAAAATGAAATTGAAAATGAACTTCCATTTTTAATTTTATTCAGCTTCCACTTTTATTATTTATTCCACTTTTATTTTTATTCAATTTCCTTTTCTATTTAACTTCCATTTTTAATTTTATTCAATTTCCTTTTTATTTAATTTCCTGTTCTATTCAACTTTTTTTTTTATTTAATTTCCAAATAGATCGTTAACGGAAGTTCATTCAAGAAACCACTATACCTTAATGATCTATTTGGAAATTAAATAAAAAAGGAAGTTGAATGGAAAAGGAAATTGAATAAAAATAAAAATGGAAGTTCATTTAAGAAACCACTATACCTTAACGATCTATTTGGAAATTAAATAAAAAAGGAAGTTGAATAGAAAAGGAAACCACTATACCTTTTAGATCGTTAAGGTATAGTGGTTTCTAATTTTATTCCACTTCATTTTCCATTCAACTTCATTTTTTTATTTAATTTCCAAATAGATCGTTAAGATATAGTGGTTTCTTGAATGAACTTCCATTAACGATCTATTTGGAAATTGAATAGATCGTTAATGGAAGTTCATTCAAGAAACCACTATACCTTAACGATCTATTTGGAAAATAAATAAAAAAGGAAGTTGAATGGAAAATGAAGTTGAATAAAATTGGAAACCACTATACCTTTTTGAATGAACTTCCATTTTTAATTTTATGCAACTTGGATTTTTATTTTTATTCGATTTCCTTTTCCATCAAACTTCCTTTTTTATTTAACTTCCTTTTTTATTCAACTTTAATTTTTATTCAATTTTCTTTTCCATTCAATTTCCTTAAATGAACTTTCATTTTTAATTTTATGCAGTTTCCATTTTTATTTTTATTCCACTTGCATTTTTATTTTCTTGAATGAATTTTCATTTTTAATTTTATGCAACTTCCATTTTTTATTTTATGCAGCTTCCATTTTTATTCAACTTCCATTTTTATTCAACTTCCTTTTCTATTCAACTTCCTTTTTTGTTTAATTTCCAAATAGATCGTTAAGGTATAGTGGTTTCGTGAATGAACTTCCATTTTTATTTTTATTCAATTTCCTTTTCTATTTAATTTCCATTTCTATTTATTTAATTTCCAAATAGTCGTTTCTTGAATGAACTTCCTTTTCTATGCAACTTCCATTTTTATTTTTATTCAGTTTCATTTTCCATTCAACTTGCATTTTTATTCAATTTCCAAATAGATTTCCTTTTCTATTTAGCTTCTATTTTTATTTTTATTCCACTTTTATTCAATTTCCTTTTCTATTCAATTTCCTTTTTTATTTAATTTCCAAATAGATCGTTAAGGTATAGTGGTTTCTTGAATGAACTTCCATTTTTAATTCCTTTTTTATTTAATTTCCAAATAGATCGTTAAGGTATAGTGGAATCTTGAATGAACTTTTTATGCATCTTCCATTTAAATAAAAAAAGGAAGTTGAATGGAAAAGGAAATTGAAAATGGAAGTTCATTCAAGAAATCACTATACCTTAGCGATCTATTTGGAAATTAAATAAAAAATTAAAAATGGAAGTTCATTCAAGAAACCACTATACCTTAACGATCTATTTGGAAATTAAATAAAAAAGGAAGTTGAATAGAAAAGGAAATTGAATAAAAGAATAGAAACCACTATACCTTAACGATCTATTTGGACAAAATTGAAGTTCATTCAAGAAACCACTATACCTTAACGATCTTAAAAAGGAATAAAAATAAATATGGATATCTATTTGGAAATTAAATAAAAATAGAAGTGGAATAAAAATGAAAATTGATCGTTAAGGTATAGTGGTTTCTGTTGCACTTTTTATTTTTAAAGTGGAAATTAAAAATGGTATAGTGTATGCAATTTCCTTTTCTATTCAACTTCCTTTTTTATTTTTATTCAACTTCCTTTTTTATTCAATTTTCGTTTCTATTCAACTTCCATTTTTATTTAATTTATGATTTTATGCAAGTGGAATAAAAAAGGAACTATTTTTTTTATAAAAATTAAAAGGAAATTGCATAAAATTAATTTTCAAATTTCCTTTTCTATTCAATTTCTATTTTTTATTTAATTTTCAAATAGGTCGTTCAGGTATAGTGGTTCCTTGAATGAATAGAAAAGAAAAGAAAATTGCATAAAATTAAGGTATAGTGATTTATTGAATGAACTTTAATTAAAAAATGTGGAAGTTGAATAGAAAAGGAAGTTGAATGGAAAAGGAAATTGAATAAAAAATGCAAGTGAAATTAAATAATCAAGAAACCAATATTCCTGAACGATCCATTTCCAAATAGTGTATTCAAAAAGGAAGTTGAATGGAAAAAGAAATTGAATAAAAAAGGATCATTAAGGTATAGTGGTTTCCATTAGCACTATACCATTTTTATTCAATTTCCTTTTCTATTCAATTTCATTTTCTATTCAACTTCCATTTCTATTCAACTTTTTTTTTTTATTTAATTTCCAAATTGGAAGTTTATTTTTAATTAAAAATGGACTTTAATAAAATATAGAAAGTTGATTTCTATTTAATAAACGACCATTAAAAAAATAAAAAAGGAAATAGAAAAGGAAGTTGAATAGAAAAGGAAATTAAATAAAAAATGAAAGTTCATTCAAGAAACCACTTTTCCAAATAGATCGTTTTCCATTTTTAATTTTATCGCTAAGGTATAGAAATTGATCCATTTGGAAATTAAATAGAAAAGGTATAGTGGTTTCTTGAATAAAAAAAGAAGTTCATTCCCTAATGGAAGTTGAACCACTAAAAATGGAAGTTGAATATAAAAATAGAAGTGGAATAAAAATAAAAATGGAAGCTGCATAAAATTAATTATGGAAGTCTTTTCAAGAAACCACTATACCTCAACAATTTATTTGGAAATTAAAAATGGATCGTTAAGGTATGGAAGTTCATTCAAGAATAATGGATCATGTATAGTGGTTTTTTGAATGAACTTGAATGAACTTCCATTGTTATTCAACTTTAATTTCCATTTTTATTAAATGAACTTGAACGGATCGTTAAGGTATAGTGGTTTCTTGAATGAACTTCACTTTGGATTTTTTATTTTTTATTTAATTTTTTGCCACTTCCATTTTTATTCAGTTTCCTCTTTTATTCAACTTCCTTTTCATTCAAATAGTGGTTTAATTTCACTATACCTTAACGATCTATTTAAAAATGGTATAGTGGAAATAGAAATAGAAAAGGAAGTTGTATAAAATTAAAAATGGAAGTTCATTCGTTAAGGTATAGTGGTTTTTTGAATGAACTTCCATTTTTAATTAATTTCCAAATAGATCGTTAAGGTATAGTGGTTTCTAAAATGAACTTCCATTTTTAATTTTATGCAACTTCCATTTTTATTTTTATTTCCAAATAGATCGTTAAGGTATAGTGGTTTCTTGAATGAACTTCCTTTTTTGAATGAACTTCTATTTTTAATTTTATGCAACTTCTATTTTTATTTAATTTCCAAATAGATCGTTAAGGTATAGTGGTTTCTTGAATGAACTTCCATTTTAATTTTATTCAACTTTCATTTTTAATTTTATTCAACTTTAATTTTTTTATTTTTAAAAATGGAAGTTAAAATAAACCACTATAGGAAGTTCATTCAATTTTCCTTTCTTTTTTGTTTAATTTCCAAATAGATTGTTTAGGTATAGTGGTTTCTTCAATGATTAAGAACAAGAAACCACTATACCTTAGCGTTCTGTTTGGAAATTAAATAAAAAAGAAAATTGAATAAAAATAAAAATGGAAGTTCAAGATCCATTTGGAAATTAAACAAAAAAGGAAGTTGAATAGAAAAGAAAATTGAATAAAAATAGAAGTGGAATAAAAATAGAAGCGGAATAAAAAAGGAAGTTGAATAGAAAAGGAAATTGAATACAACTATACCTTAAGAATGGAAGTTCATAACTATACCTTAACGATCGTTAAGGTATAGTGGTTTCTATAATGAATTTGCATTTTTAATTTTTTGCAACTTTCATTTTTCATTCAATTTCCTTTTCTATTCAGCTTCCTTTTTTATATTTCCAAATAGATCGTTAAGGTATAGTCATTTTTATTCAATTTCCTTTTCTATTCAACTTCCTTTTTTATTCAATTTCCAATGAATGAACTTCCTTTATTTTTTCCATTTAAGAAACCACTAGTCCTGAACGATCCATTTGGAAATTAAAAAGGAAGTTGAATAGAAAATGAAATTGAATAAAAATAAAAGTGGAAGATGCATTAAATTAAAAATGGAAGTTGAATGGAAGTTCATTCAAGAAACCACTTGTTGGCTACATATTTTGTAAAAGCCAGTTACAATTCGACACGTGGCAGAATAAGGGTATTATGGGAAGATGATTCAAGTCTTCGATCCTGATCGTACACGTGGCGATGAAAATTGGTTCTCACATGATCTGAGTAGCATTAGATCAGTAAAGAGATGCAAGGTGACGTGGCTTCAACGGTTACTCATATTCAAATTCAAATATAGGAGGGAAGCTCAACTGCAAGTGATGGCGTAGTGGAACTACTTCTAAGGAAGCATGATCAGCGATCATGGAGGAGCAGTTCGACGGTTTGAAGTGTAGTTCGAAGGTCATCCTTGACAAGTATAAATAGCAGGGAAGCCCCTAGAAAAAACCCCCAGACTCAGATCATACAAACCAGTCATTTACTTCATATTTTCTTTTCCAGTTTTACATTTCCTGTACTTTAAATTCCTGCACTTTAAATACCTGTTCTTTATATTCCTGCACTTTAAATTCCTGCACTGCACTTCGATTCATAGGAGTAGTTCCAAGTAGATCGTCACTGTAATCCTCTCCGAGACTGAGTTTGGATCATTGTAAGTGTTCATTTTAATGAAATACTTCAATTGTTCGTTATTTGATTGTTATTGTGCTTAAATTTCTCCTAAGTCAAGCCACCAGTAAAAGTCCTCTTCATTAAGGCTGAAAGAACTAAAACACAATCGTCTGATAATTGGTTGGCAATTATAATTTCTGTAAGGACTGATTGATCCTTGCTGGCACGCTTGCATTTACAAAAATACCCTTCGAAAAGCCAAAAAGCCAACATATATTTTTGGCACGCTCGGTGGGACTTGTTAAAATAGCTAGACGAAGACGACAAGGAGAAAATAAACGCTTGGAAGAAGGCGTAGAAGGAGAGGTAGAGATACCTAATCTAGAGGAGAATGTGGTAACACATCCTGTGGATCCCATGCTATCAGAACCTTTGGTCGAACAGACCAGTACTTCTGGACAAGAACCATATGTTCATAATATTGGACGAAACCAAGGAATTGGACCATCCACTGTTCCATCTACTCCGTCAACAAATCCATGGGATGGCTTAGTAGATGCTATGGGACAATAGTTAATGAACACAATGGAAAGGTAGGCAATATACTTTTTGGATCGAATGAATAACCACCAACCAACAAACACAAGACACACAAAGGAAGTTTTAAATATCCCTCAACAAAGATTGGCTAGAGATAAACAGCCTATGCAAATTAATGGACATTCTAATGGTCAGACTAGTACTCAGAACTATGAAAGACCATCACCTCAGTCTTGGTATGAACCCATTTCGAGGCCTATAGCAGGCCAAAGTGCCTCAGTACTCAACAATGAAGCCACACAAGTTGGTGGATCTGGCCAAGTACAGGAAACTGGCATAAGAATGGTTGCAAATCCCATGTTCGAAGCCATACCTGGCACTAGGGGGTATAATAATCCCTTATTTGAATTTATACCCCGGGGGTTGGAAGGTTTTCCCACAAATGGAAGGGACACAACACCTGTTCCAGCACCTTTCGCAGGTCCTTTCGCAGGACAGGCTCAAAGGGGTTACCCATACCCCCAACAGCAACCTGCGCCACAGGGGCAACTAGTCCCAAATGTACCACCTTATGGACCAAGAGGACCACAGGCACAAGTTTGTCCACCAAACCCTGTGTTTGTTCCTCCAGCAGTGGTTCAGCAGGCACAAAATATGGTCCCTAGGGACCAAATCGCTGGCATTGTTAGGGAGATGTGTGGACCGATGGCTCGGGGGGTCCAGACTCCTGTATACAGAAAACCATACCCAGAATGGATAGATAGGGTACATGAATACCCGAGGGGATTCAGAATACCAGATTTTACCCTTTTTTATGGGAGTGGAAATCAATCAACAGTAGAGCATATTGCTAGATTTGCTGCTCAATGCGGTGAATTCACTAATCATGATTATATGAAACTGAGATTATTTCCAAATTCTCTAACTAGGGGAACATTTGTATGGTACATCAACCTTATACCTGGCTCCATTCAAACTTGGCAACAAATGGAAGAGGCATTTCATGCCCAATTTTTCCAATCAGAGCCAGAGGTGTCTATGGCAGACTTGGCAAGATTGAGTCAAAGGCCTGAAGAAAAGGCTACTCAGTTTATTGCCAAATTTTAAAGGGCTCAAAATAAATGTAGAGTCATCCTACCAGAGCCAGAATTCGTAAGATTGGCTCAAAACGGTTTAGAGTTCAGGCTTCGAAAGAAGTTTGATTCAATTGAATTCAGAGATTTGGTCGAACTAACCTATAAAGTGTCTCGATATGAAGCATTACTAGAGGAGGAACAAGATCGAAATAATGCCTCGTACAAGACATATTATAGAGATCCAAATTATGAGATCGATGCAGCAGAGATTGTGGGCAAAGAACCTGTAATCTGTGAAGCATTAATTCATAAGGATACAACAATTGACCAGCAGTTTAAAAAGAAAGACTTTCACAGAAAATACTCTTTCGATCTAACAAAAGCAGATGACATTTTTTATCATTTGCTTGCAGCCAATTTCCTTAAGTTACCAAAAGGAGTAAAACTGCCATCTCTAGATGAACTTAAAGGAAAAGTATATTGTAAATGGCATAACTCTTGGTCTCACTCGACTAAAAACTGCATTGTTTTTTGAGACAGGATCCAAGAGCAAATTCGGAAAGAAAGTTTGAAATTCCCAGCCAAAACAGAAAAGGCCATGGGGATTGACAGTAATCCGTTTCCAGAAGTTGGAGAAAGCACAGCTAATGTGGTTGTACCAAACTTCCAGAATCTATCTCTGCAGGAGTTGGAAGAGGTCAATGTGCAAATGCATATTGCCAACCAGACAACTACCAAGAAGGACACTAAAAACCCACCAGCTATTGGACAAGGTTTCTCACACCAGAGGGAACACTTTGATGAAGAGGCACTGGATGATGATTCCTTGGAAGCAGCTGTAATGCAGAGGATGTGTCCCAGGTGCAGATTGAGTTATAACTGGTTGAAGGGGCTTCCAATTGATGGGAAGTAATACTACAAGGATGTTCAGAGACGTCCTAAATCAACCAATGCTTACAAAAAAGGCCGTATCCGGCTAGTGATAAGCAGCGGCCATTAGTGGTTGAGCCTGCAATGGACAGAATGCATGCTAAAGGTAAGAGGCCCTTGTATGAGTCTAGGCCACCTAACTACTACAGAATGGAGAGCAGTCGTTCTGAAAGAAGACTGGAGAGGAGTTCAGGTTATGGGATTAAAGCCTGCGATTGGTCCCCTAGACCAACCTCACGCAGAACTGAAAGTGGCCACCTTCATCAAAGGCTTGAATCAGGCTCGAAACAGGAGGCCAGAGCCAAGCACTTACCTCCACAGCCAGCTTCAAAGATGGCTTCGAAGGTAGAAAAAGGCGATTCAACATCTGAGTCAGCAAGCTCTTGGGTACCTAGAGTTCCAGACTGGTTTGTAATGCAGAACAAGCCTAGGGAAGTGCCTGCCCAAAGGGATGTTGGAAACCAATGCAGGATGGTCAAGCCTCCATTGGTGGCTCCGAACAATTGGGTATTGCTTAAGCACCCAAAGACAAAGGAACCAGATATGGTTCCAGTCATTTCAAGATCACAAAGGAGAAAAATTCAGCGCAGGTACACCCAGTACCAGCAAGATCTGAAAGAGAGTGGAGAGAGTTCTTCACTGGTCAAGACAGAAGGAAAGAAGAATCCAAAGTTAGACCATGCTCCAAAGCCAATTCCACAGAACAAAGTGGCTGGCAGCAGAGAATAGTTGGCCAAGGTTCATTCTGAACTAAAGGCCAGAGAGAAGGCTAGCTTAGCAGGGTTGGAGAAGGCTCTGATGGAAAGTGATAGCGAGACGGAAGAAGAGATTGGCATAAGCCAAAAGAAGGAAATGGCAGAGGAAGAAATGTTAGAAGCCTTCATGGCTGAGCAAACATTTCTGGCTGAAGAACCAGTTGAGAAAGATCCTTCGAAGGAATCAGTTAGCAACGAAGTGCCAAAATGCAGCATGGAGGATGCTGCTGAAATCACTGATCAAGATAGCCAAGAACGGAAACAGGCACAGCCAGCCATCCAGTTTGGCTCATTTCCACCAGTATCAGTCAATATGGTGCACATACTGTCTCACGAGTTCCAGGCTGGAGAGGAGGACCAAGGTGACCAAGACATGGATCCTATTCCAGTCTCTAGTGAAGAGTCTCAAGTGAGTATGGTACAGGATGAGTCTGGAATGGCTACTCCGATGGAAACTGAATGTGAGAGCGATGAAGAGGTGAGCATCAACCTATCATATCCTTTTGAATATCCCTCGAATTCTATGACACAACATGTCAAGCCTTTGTACATCAAGGCTTTCTTTAATGGGATACAATTGAATCGGGTCTTGATAGATAATGGGGCAGCAGTAAACTTACTACCGAAATCTTCTTTGAAGAAACTAGAGAAAAAGAATCCCAGGTTGATCCCAACTAGTACAACCATTGCTGGTTTTGCTGGAGACAAACAGATGGCCCAGGGGATTCTACCCATTAACTTGAGTGTGGGAACCAGGGATTGCATGACAGCATTCTTCGTAATCGACAGTAATACTAAATACAATGCTTTACTTGGAAGAGATTGGATCCACACTAACATATGTGTGCCTTCCTCTTTGCATCAGAAAATCATGATGGCTTTGGGCAATGGAGAGACAGAGGAAATTGATGCAGATCCTCAGCCCTTCATAGCCTGTGCAGACTTTGCAGAGGCCAAGTTGTATATTGAGGGAGTGACACCACTCAGTATACTGAGGAAAGCTGATGGCTCAGCCGAAGTGACGGCTGATGAGGAAGTGACACACCTGAAGCACTTAGTCCAAGAGAGTGCTGATGAAGAGATTGTCGTTAAAGATGACAATGATGCCTGGTTGTAGGTAAAGAGATGAAGTACAAGAAGCCAAGTCCTTGGCTCTGATTAAATTCTCAACATTGGATGTAAAAGCTATAGTCCAGAAAGTACAGGAGCAAGAGAGAGAAGCCATGATAATTGGCTGTAAACAGGAGCAGCAACAGGTCAGAATTTTGACCCTTGGGAAATACTGTGCATTGGACATTGAGACAAAAGTCCAGGAGATACAGGAGGAGGATGCCTTATGGACAGATTTTGCCTATGAGGAGGAGGGCAAAGATATTGAACTAAAGAACCTGGGAGCAGAACAAAGCAAGAAGGTTGCTTCGAAGGTCGAAGAAACCAAGGAAGAAGCTTTAATAAGTTCTCAGACACAAGACCCCTTACAAGAAGTAAATTTAGGGGAATGTTCTATACAACAACCCACCTATATAAGTGTTTGCTTGAATGTTCTGGACATAGACCAGTTGTTGGTTGTTCTGAAGAAATACAAAGATTGCTTTGCACGGTCCTATAATGAACTACCAGGATTGGATAGGTCATTAGTGGAACATAGGCTCCCTATGAAGCCTAATTTCAAGCCATACAAGCAGAAACCAAGAAGAATGAGTCCAGAAGTAATTCAGAAGGTCAAGGAAGAGATTCTTAGACTACTCAAGGCAGGCTTTATTAGGACAGCCAGGTATGTTGAATGGCTATCTAATATTGTGCCTGTAGTTAAGAAGAATGGCAAAATGAGGGTATGCATCGATTTCAGAAACTTAAATCTAGCAACTCCCAAAGATGAGTACCCTATGCCTATAGTGGATCTGCTGGTAGACAGTTTAGCAGGATATCAAGTTTCATCAATGATGGATGGGCATTCTGGTTATAACCAAATCTGCATTGCAGAGGAGGATATCCACAAGACAGCATTCAGATGTCCTGGGAATATTGGTACCTTCGAATGGGTTAAAATGCCATTTGTTCTGAAGAATGCTGGGGCTACATATCAGAGGGCTATGAACACTATCTTTCATGATCTCATTGGAGGGTATCTAGAGTGTTATATTGATGACATTGTGGTGAAATCCCAGTCCATGGAGGAGCATCTGTTTCACTTAGAAGCAGCTTTTGAAAGAATGAGGAAGTTCAAGTTGAAACTTAATCCTCTTAAGTGTGCTTTTGGTGTATCATCTGGAAACTTCTTGGGTTATGCAGTGCACAAGAAAGGAATACAGATTGATCAGAATAAAGCTAAAGCCATCATTGAAGCTAGGCCTCCATCAAGTAAGAAAGAATTACAAAGGTTCCTTGGGCAGGTTAACTTTCTTCGAAGGTTCATTTCTAACACTGCAGGGAAAACTAAAGTATTTTCTTCCTTGTTAAGGCTGAAAGATGAAGAGGAATTTGTGTGGACAGCAGAGCATCAAATTGCTGTCGAAGGTATCAAAGCCTACTTGGCCAACCCTCCAGTGCTGATGCCACCAAAGGGGAACAAGCCCTTGAAATTGTACATAGTTGCAGCAGAAGATTCATTGGGAGCTTTTTTGGCCCAAGACAATGAAGAAGGCAAGGAGCAAGCTATTTATTACCTTATTAGGTTTTTAAATTCTTGTGAATGTAAATATTCAGCTGTTGAAAAGCTGTGTCTTGCTTTGTATTTTGCTGCAATGAAATTAAGATATTATCTTTTACCTACAACTGTCTTGGTAATTGCAACCACAGATTTGGTTAAATACATGTTATCTAGACCTTTGTTGATGGGAAGAATTGGCAAGTGGATATTAGCCTTATCAGAATTTCATCTAGAATATGTCCCTCAAAGGGCAGTAAAAGGGCAAGTTTTAGCCAATTTTCTGGCAGACCATCCATCTCAAACAGAGAGCCAAGAGATAATGGAGCTTGGTATGGCCAGTGTTGAGCCATGGCAGATGTGGTTTGATGGATCGAAAGCCAATGGCTTAATTGGAATTGGTGTTGTAATTAAATCTCCACAAGGGGTAGAAACCACACATGGTTTCAGAGTGGATGAAGCCACTTGTTCCAATAACCAGGTTGAATATGAAGCCTTAATAGTGGGACTAGAAATTCTTATTGGATTACAAGTACATGCAGTTGACATATTTGGAGACTCTCAATTGGTGGTTAACCAAGTAAAAGGGATTTTCAAGTGTCAAAGCATAAGTATTTTGCCATAATATGTTGTTGCATTACATTTGCTTTCTCAGTTTCAAATAGCAAATGTAACCCATGTTCCAAGATTCTTGAACAATAGAGCTAATGATGTGGCTCAGAAAGCTTCGAACTTCAAGAGAAGGGATAATACTCAAAGGGACATAAGCCAAACAACATATCAGAGATTAATACAACCTTTGAATAAAAGGAATGTGATCTTGGAAGTCAATCATAATGACTTACAAGAACAAGATTGGAGGCATCCAATAATGCAGTATTTGGTTGGTCCATCTTCGAAGGCCAGCAGGAGGATCAAATTACAGTCCATGCAATATATGATATATGGTAATGCTCTCTACAAAAGATGGAGAGATGGCTTATTGCTGGAATGTTTAGGCCCAAAAGAAGCATTAACAGCTATGGCTGAGGTTCATGAAGGCATCTGTGGTGCTCATCAGCCTGGTGTGAAGATGAGATGGTTGCTTCGAAGGCATTCCTACTATTGGCCAACTATCCTTAAAGACTGCATCGAATATGCAAAGGGTTGCTAGGTATGCCAAAAACATGGCATAATAAGGCATGTGCCCATAACTGACCTACATGCAGTAGTGAAGCCTTGGCCATTCAGAGGATAGGCCATGGATATGATTGGCAAAATACACCCCCCTTCTTCGAAACATCATTGTTTCATTCTAGTGGCTACTGATTACTTCACTAAGTGGGTCGAAGCCAAGCCATACAAGACTGTAGACCAGACAGAGGTCATTGGGTTCATTATAGACTTGATCCATAGATTTGGCATCCCACAAACCATAACTGTAGATAATGGGACTGTGTTCGATGGAAAAATGGTGAGGTCTTTTGTGGCAGAGTTTGGAATTAGCCTTGTTAATTCCACACCTTATTATGCACAAGCCAATAGTGAAGCTGAATCATCCAATAAATCCTTGAAAAAAGGTATACAAAGAGTTGTGGAGGATAATCCTAGGGATTGGCATAACCTTTTATTGGATGTTTTGTGGGCTTACAGAACTTCCCCAAGATCAAGCACAGGAGTCACTCCTTATGCCTTAGTATATGGGCATGATGCAGTTTTACCTGTGGAAATTAATGTTAAATCTTTGAGGGTAAGATGCCAAGATCAGTTAGATCCTGAGCAATACAATCAAAGCATGTGCTTGGAGTTAGAATGCATAGATGAAGCCAGAATTTTGGCGTTAAATAGCATTATTTTCCAAAAGAAGAAAGCAGCCAAGAATTATAACAAGAAAGTCAAACACATTGGCTTTGATGAAGGTGATTTGGTATGGAAAACAATACTCCCAATAGGAATTAAAAGCCATAAGTTTGGCAAATGGTCACCTAACTGGGAAGGACCATATCAAATTCATAGAGTTCTGCCTTTTGGAGCATACCATTTGAGAAATCTGAATGCGTATGTACATCCCAAAAAGATTAATGGCAGATATTTGAAGCCTTATTTTCCAACCATTTGGGAAACACAAGGAATAAAATAGACATTAAATACAAAAACACAAGACAAAATTTGTTCTTTCATAAAGAATAAAGTACACTGTGCCACAAATTGGCCCAGAAATCATTACAATGTCTTAATTGTTTTTGTATAGTAGATTTCCTATTACTAAGTGATGGAAACAATTGAATAGTTGCAGCCATTTCTCCCTTTCGCTCGGCCAGTTCTTGGTTGGTGATTTGCAATTTAGTGTCAATTCGAACCAAGGCCTGGTTGACTGCAGCTAGCTCCTCTTCAAGTTGAGCTTTTCTCTCCGGCAGCTGGACTCGAAAGTGGGAGGCAGAGGAGTGTTGTTCCTTAAGCTTTGATACTTCAGTATGTACTTGGGAAACAAAACTCTGGTCGCCAGCCAATTTCTCATCCTTAGCCTTGGCAGCTTGACAAATGCTGATGTAAAAATCGACAGTTGCTGCTGCCTGAGACAAATGACTTGAAACATCCATGCCTGACTGTTCATCAAGTTTACAGCATTGGAGGAACCCATTTCTGATTATAGGCCTTTGTAGAGCCTCGAAGGGAATCCTCGAAAAGAAAATCAGTGGTTCCAGGCATGTGTCCAGGTCTATTGAAGGTACAGAAGGCTTGCGGCTGGAAGAAGAAGAGATCTCAAGAATTTCTAACAAGGAGTCAGCCAAAACTAGTGGCTCAGCTTCAACACTGGATGTTGGAGAGGCAGAAGGTATGTCGAAGAGACTAGCTAATTTGGCCTCAAAAACATCAACCTCATCCATAGTCATGAGGGGTGCAGAGAGTGTTGTGGTGGAAGGCACAGAGGACTCCATGGGAATAGGAGAAATGAAGGGAGCATCTTTGGCAGCCTCCATAGTCTTAGCCACCAATGAATCAAGGGAAGAGGGGCTGGAAGTAGGCAAAGGTGATGAACTATGGGTTGAGAGACTACCAGCACCCTCATTTGGGGAGTTAACTGCCTTTGAAGAAGTAGCAGCAGTTGGAATTTCCTTGGAAGGAGAAGGAGGAGCAAGGCTTGGAAGAGAAGTAAATTGAGGGATAGGCTCAGTGGTTGTTGCTGCAAAAGGAGAAATACAAAAGTAATGTCAAGTCTCAATATTGAAGATTCGACAAGAAAAGAATAAAGGCATGAAGAAAATTACTTGTTCCAGAAGTGCTAGCACTTATAGGAGAGCTGCGAAGGGAGTAAGGTTCGGCAGTCTGTTGCTCTCTTGCCATTTCCCTTGGTAATGTATCAGCAGCAGCAGCTTCCTCTCTTAGGAATTGTTGCTGCCGTCTCCTCTCGGCCCTTTCAAAGACAACTATGGCCTTGGAATATTCTTGTTCTACAGCTTTAGCAGCTGCTTCATGGATGGGATCTTCAACCAAGCCAGTAGCTAAAGCGGTCACTTTCCTTCACTTTTCTATTGCTTGGACAATTGTCTCGGAATCAGAATCTTCAGCGAAATCGGAAGGAGAGACAGTAATCTTTCTTCTCTTTTTTCTCTGAATTGTTATTGTCTGCTCCTCCATTGTCTTCTCAACTTCTTCAGTCTAAAATCCGGATTCCCCAAAAATAAGCTCCTCCTCTACCTTCCTAGCAGTTGTTTCCTCTTGAGCCGAATCAGTCACTCTTTTCCTTCTTTGCAAAGGAAACTCCTGCTCTTGATCTTCTTCTTCTTCTTCTACTGGAAGCTCAAATTTTTCCTTTTCTAGCTTAAGGAGTCTTCTCTTCTTTCGCTGTTGACCACATTCACAGAAGAAGAATTAAAGATAAGATAACAAGCATTATATAGAAGGTCGAAGGAAAGGAAACGAAGGTATATACCTTTCTTCGAAGCAGGTCGAGTGACTTTAGGAGAAGTTGAGGTAGCAGGAGTGGACTGAGTTGTAGCAGGTATTGCAACCGAAACAGCGGAGGAAATGCCAATCCCAGCTCTTTTGGGCTTAGGCACATCCAGCACCTTTAATAGGTTTTGTGGTGAGATGGCCAAATAGACTTCCATATTGCTCACCCACCAATCTTGGTATCTCTTCAATACAGTACCTTGAGGAGTGAAAGGGGTGCACTCAAAACTGGCCAAGTCATCCATAAACTTGAAGGTTGCCTCTTCCAGCCTCGACCTCCGAACCTTCAAATCCCTCCTGGTAAGGCTCAGATTGGTGTTGCTGCAGAGAGGGATTGGGACCCCTTGTGTGAAGCCAAATTGTCTAGCGAATTGAGCAGGACAATAAGGCTCAGCTATACATTTATAAGCTCTGGGATTCGTGGTCCCGATGAATAGCTCTCTAGGAAGCAGAAGAGAAGCCCATATCTCCTTGTGAGCAGGCGAGGCACAGATCCTGTCACTTAGGAAATTATTCAACCAAGTTGGACCAATACTGGGTTCGAAGGGACGAAAATAGTGAAGAGGAGGGGCAGCTGGTAGCTGATGGAAGAAAGAGAAATAAAAGGCAAAAGTAGAGGGAGAAAGTGAGGCATTGGCTAGTCTTATGCCATGAGTAAGAGAGTGTAGCCCAGAAAATTTAAGGCATTTGGATTACAGTTCAGTAAAATAGGTGAAGAGCCAAAGCTGAAGGATCCAGACTGGCTCCCCTTGGTTGGCATCTAAGGGTTTTTCACAAAAGAGAGAGCAAACTCTATATACATGGCCTAAGATATATGGGGCCAAGGCTACTCTTTTCTGCAAAACAAAGGCTTTGGCAAGAGGGGCAAATTCCGGCATGATTTTTTGGGAAGAAGTGCAGAAGAGAAATTTGCAAAGCCAATATAACAAGAAGGAAAAGAATTCCCTATCAGTTACCAGGCCCTGTTTTTAATTCTCAGCTTTAACAAAATCACTGTAAGATAAGCTAAAAGAGGGGAGGGAGAAAGGAACTGCTAAATCAGGGAAATCTGGTGTAATGGGAGCACCAATAGGGGATACTCCTAGAAGATGGCAAATGTCAAGAACAGTAGGGGCCATCATCCCACACCTAAATTGAAAGAAATTAAAGATGGGGTTCCAAAAGCATAAAGCAGCAGGAACTAAGAAAGGGTCTTCTGAGATAGTTACCCTAGATAGTTGAAGAGCATCGAGAAGACAGAGCTCTTGAAGGTCAAGTGTCCTAGCAGGGACAACTCGGTCGTATCATTCTTGCCATTCTGGTCTCATCGTAGGCCAGCATCGGTGAGGGCGATTGATTCTCCAGCCCTTCCAGTCAAGACCACCTTCATAAATGAGACATTGATCCTCCAGACGAGGATACAGGGTGGGAAGCTCAATAAGAATCTCCTTGAATATGGGCCCAAGCACGTAGTCTTACTGCATATGGTGACGAGGGACAAAAATACGTCCATCGAGAGCGTTTTTTTCTCCGGTCTTGTACTTCTCACATTCTGCATCAATAAGCCTTTTCAAGGCCACAGATGAACTCACACGCTCTATGGTTGGGACTTTTGATGAAGAAGAAGCCATTGATAGTATGCTTTTCGGAAAGTGAAGAAGGGAGTAGAGAGAAATAGAAGACTGATGAGGGTTTGTGTGTTAAAAGAGCAAGTGATTTCAGAGCACAAAACAAAAGGGTTTTTAAAGGTTTTGTATCTGAAAAATATATTGCGTAAGTCGTTAAGTACTAAAAGTACTAATACGAAGAGTTTCCTTCAATATACTTTTGGAGGGAAAAACACACAACCCGGATGCTGAGACTAGCGTCGAAGTAAAATATTTAGCTTCGAAGCCAAATTTTGGCGCCAAAAATCAAATGACAATGGCTTCGAAATATAGAAGCCGGCTTCGAAGCATACTACATGCTTAAAGATGCTAGAATGTATTGGTCTACTTCAAAGGGTTTAAAAACCTGTTTGAGGGTTATCAATGAAAGTAACGACCTTCGAAGCAAAACTTAGGATTCTTTAAGGATGAGAATTACTGTTCGACACATCAAAACCAATCGTTGGTTTTTATATATAGAGAAGGGAATTGCCTTTTGAACTAAAACAGCATGGACTGCTCTTCGAAGCAAAATTGGTCAATTTAAAATTGATTGGCTATATTAACCATGACCATATATTGGTTATAATTAGTGTTGAAGGGTAAGATTGTTAAATACGAAGTACTGTTACCAAAACTGTCAACTTTATTCCATAAATTGGAAAAGTCATATTGGTTCTTAGTGTTTTCATTTTTAAACGATCGAGTCTATATTCGAAGAATAAAGTTGTTCAGTTTGAAGCTCTGGATTGCCTTTAAAAGAAGGAAACAGAGTCAAACAATGTCAAATACAGAAGAACTTTGTTTGTATTCAAGCCAAGGCAATTACATCAAGTAACCCTATCTGGGTACAAACTCAAGCTCATAAAAATAAGGAATAGAATAAATAACAAGATCATGAAATTTGGTCCAACTGTGATCAATGAATTTTTGTTCTTTCTTTATTATATCTTCTATCTCCTCTAATGTTGGCTGCATGAGTTGGTGTGCTCTCACTTCATAGTAGAGCTCCTCAGCCTTTATTTCGAAAGCTTCTTCTCTCGATCTTTGTTCCGATTCGTCTATGACCAAATCATCCCAATACGCAGAATCTTTATTCTGGAAGTCATCGAACCCTTCAATGAAGTTCTCTGCTTCGTACTGGGCATGAATTCGGAGAGACAAAAGTTGATCCAGAGATTGTATGGTGACCTTAGAATTCCGATGCCAGTAGAGGAGCACCAGAAGCTGGTCCAGGAACATATGAAGTTCTGCTTGGGCAATGGGATTAAGGACATGGCCCCTAGTCAAAATATCACTAGCCCATCGAAAGTTCTTGAGAGGGATGTCGTCCTCAAGAACATTGAAGGGCAAGTGAGAGAAAGCTGCAAGCAGAAGTTGAGCTTGTTTCCGCTCAGCTGGAGTAGGGGATGATGGAGGTTTGTAAGGTGGAAAGACTTTGTCCATGGGAAGGGCAAGCCTTAGTTTCTCTGTCCAGGAAAGAGTTGGAGGAGGAGAAGGGGTAGATGGTTCTGCTTCAGAAGATGAAGAAGATGCTTCTGTTTCAGAGGATGGAGAAGAAGGTGTGGATGCTTCTGTTATAGGAGATGGCACGGAAGCAGAAGAAACAAAGGCATTAATATAATCAAGCTAGTCAGAAGAGCAAATCTTCGCCTTCTTGGCTAAGAATGAAGGGCTGTACCCTTGTGTTTCTTCCAGACGCCGGGCAGTGTGCATTATCTTTCTAGGCATGCAAGAGGTATACCATGCCACAAGCAGATTCTCTTCTAAACTATGTCGTTGGTCAATGGGCACGTAGGGGTACACCACTAAACTTCGAGCGTAAGAAGGAAAATCTAAAGGGTCAGTGAAGTCAACAAAATGATGGTTGATTCATTCCCTCAAGTCCCAGGTGTCACGACCCCAACCCACCCCTAGTAGGATGGTGCCATGATGGCCAGTAATTCGAGATTACCCAAGGCCAACTTATAAAGATCACACACAATCAGAGTATACATATGGGGCTAACATGTATGGAAGCAATACATTTAAATCTAGATAGTCCATAAGAGCTGTGCATAAGTCAAATGGAATGTCATACATCTCAATTAAAACTTTACAACTTCAATACAACATAATTACAGTACATAATACATCTTTACAAAAGGGCCTCTCCAGTCGACATAAACAAAATACCAAGAAAACATCATCCTCAAAACTGCCGACGTAAACACAAGGTTGCCGACCTAAACACAAAATGCCGACATAAGAATTGCCGACGTAAACATGCATGCAAAACATCGGGCACAAACACATATCTCGGCGAAGCCGACTTCTTGCTTGAAACCTACATATATATATAGAGGGTGAGTATTGGATACTCAGTGAATGGTACAAATAATAAAGGGGTTAAATGAATGATACCCGAGGCTCTTGCCAAAACAATACATATATCATAGCTTGTTCAAAACATGTACTTAGCATAACTTATATCAAAACATACTTGACATAACTTGTACAAAAACATGGGGATCCTTTCAAACAACATACAACATAGCTTGAACATCAATCTTGGCCTTTCGAAACATATGTGCTACTAAAGTTTAAAGTCCCCTAGCACGTACGGACTTGTGCCACCAATGCTTAAAGTCCCTTGGCACGTACGGACTCCAAAAGGGTTGTGCTACTAATGCTTAAAGTCCCCTAGCACATACGGACTTGTGCCACCAATGCTTAAAGTCCCTTGGCACGTACGGACTTGTGCCACCAATGCTTAAAGTCCCTTGGCACGTACGGACTCCAAAACAAATCTTATACTAGGCATGCAACTTATACTTGGTACACAAAAATAGGGTAATCATTCATGCTTAACAAATACCTTTCAAAACAAAGCAAAACAAGGTTCATCAATACATACAACATAGCTTTATTAACGCACCACTCACATAGTTCTTGGGACGTCGGGATCAAGGCAAAAGTCCAAGTCCTACAAACACATGGCAAAGTCCACTGAACATACTTCTCAAAACAAGTCTCACATTCATGCAAATGATATCGGAAAACATGCTGGAAGTCAAAACACTGTTTTACATGTCAGGGAAACATGCTGGGCACCAACCAGGTCTATGCCGAGGTTCATGCAAGACAAACCTAAGGTGCAAGTGATCATGCAAGGTAGGCCAAGGTGAGATACGATGCTCGGCCTAAGTGTGAAGTCCAGGTGAGGGTGATCTCGACGACTACACTTCGGGAAGTGAAGTCTGGAAATCTGGGTTTCCACCCGTGAAGAACATGAAGAACATGGACATGAAAAACATGAATGAAATGCATGCCAAAATCATAACTTCCTTATTCAAAATCTGGGTTTTCATGCTATGAGTTCAAAAACATAGACCTGGGTACCCATACTTGAAAATCGTATAAAAACAAACATGAAAACATGAATCTTGACATGAGCTTTCGGATCAAAACATGACTTTTCTTGAAGAACACATGAATACTATTTTCTCTTTCTAAAACCGAACTTCAAAACAATGCATGGCTTACAAAACATATCCAATCGTGTAATGCAATAACATACACATATAGAACAACATGCACAGATCAAGAATCTAACCTTAAAACACGGATCTAACGGTTTGATCTCTAGGAATCAAGCTTGGAAGATCTACTCTCCCTCAAGAACTCCTCTTCCTCTCCTAGAGCTTCTCTCTCCTCTTCAAAACAAGGATGCAACAAATGATAGGTTTCTCTCTCCATCGGCTGATTTAATACTCAGCTCGGACACGTGGCTCTACCGGATTGGTTCTCCTCAAAAAGGTGATAGATTGACAAGACAAGACTATGACAAAGCGTATCTAACAAGCTAAGGCAAGATGACTCCGGCGAGTAATGACATCGGCAAAGGATAAGACATCGGCAAACAAAGGACAATGACCTCGGCTAAGAACAAAACTTCGGCAAGTACGGTGACTAAGACATCGGCTTGAAAGAACAAAGCTTCGGCAACTAAGGTGACAATGATCTCGGCTAGGAAGGTCAACACTTGACTAAGCTGTGCCACACCTTGGCCTAGATGTGCCACACCTCGGTCTAGGTCATACCACTTCCAGGACAAGATCACTTCGGTTCAAGATAACATCTCGGCCTAGATAATACACATCTCGGCCTTGGCGATACACACCTCGGCCCAGATGATAATCATCTCGGCCAATATGCCAGGACAAAGGTGGAGGTCAACAAAGTGTTACCAAGATGGTTCTGGACTGAAGATGACCTCGGCTTGGGAATGATCTAGGCTTAACATAGCAAGGGAGGAGCAAAACATACATATACACTTAGGCAATTTCCATCAGCACAAAACAAGGCAAAATTCATGAACACAAATCTTAACATGGCAAATCATATATAAATGCATGCAAACATGACTATGACATGAAATGTGGGTCCTTACATCCTTCCCCCCGTAAAGAAGTTTGGTCCCCAAACTTAACTTACCATGTACCCAAAACAACTTCGGATTTCTGGTTCTCATTTCTTCTTATCCTTTCTAGCCTTTGCCTTCGGACAATCCTTAATACGGTGACCCATCTCACCGCATTCAAAACATGCCCCAGTTACCCAATGACAAACTCCAAAATGTTGTTTCCCACATCTTGCACATGTCGGCCTGGTGTCGCCTTCCGGATTCGCGTTATTAGGACAACCCTCATTTGTCTTCTCCTCGGCATCATCCTGGTCTGCCCCTTCTTCGCGATTGTCATAAGTCGGCCTCTTCTTCTGATTGTTATAGGCCTGCTTCTTCTTCTGACTTTCTCCTGAACTCTGACTTCTGTTCAGGTTGGCTTCTGCCAAAATGGCTTTATCTAACACCCCAGCATACGTCGGCATGCTGAGCAAGTTTACCCGATCTTGTATTGGTCCCCGTAGTCCACTCTCAAACTTCCTAGCTTTTCTGTAGTCGTTGTCAACCATGTGAGGTGCATACCTTGCCAGCTCGGTGAATGCACGATCATACTCAGCCAATGTTTTGCTACCTTGCATCAACATCTGGAATTCTGTGGTCTTGCGATCTCGGACACTGAGGGGAAAATGTTTGTCATAGAATAACTCCAAAAATCTGGCCCAAGTCAAGTCTGGGTTACCTTCTCGGATCATCATCCACCATCTACGAGCGTCGTCTTCCAATGTGAATGCTGCTAATGACACCTTCTGAGCGTCGGTGCTGGGAAAAACCTCGAACAACTTTTCCATCTCAAGAACCCATGCTTCTGCCTTCATCGGCTCTATGCCTCCTTGGAACGTCGGCGGTTTCATCTTCTTAAATTCTTTGATCAAGGTCAATGTATCATCCCCATACAAAGCTGGTTGTAGAGGCACTTGCTGCACAGGAGGAGGTGGAGGCGGATCTGCACGTCGGTCATCGGTCTGCTCGGCTTGAGTGGATGTAGTACCAATGTTCTGTTGCCTTGCTTGCCTTAACTCATGGGCCAAACCTTCTACCATCCTTTCCAATATGCCTATTCTGTCCTCGGATTGATCTCGGCCAACTGGGGGTCTACCTTTTCTCATGATGCTAAAGGTATGCAAAATGCGACTCTTAAAACAAAATGAACAAATAAACATGTATGCAAATAACAAATGATCATGCCGAGATGATGCACACCTTGTCAAATAGCAAGCAACATGATGCAATCCTAATATCAAGTCTAAGGGAAATCCTATGCTCTTTAGGACTCAAAGTGTGTGAACAACGTACTATAAGGAACTTGTGCTCTGATACCATTCTGTCACGACCCCACCCGCCCCTAGTAGGATGGTGCCATGATGGCCAGTAATCCGAGATTACCCAAGGCCAACTTATAAAGATCACACACAATCAGAGTATACATATGGGGCTAACATGTATGGAAGCAATACATTTAAATCTAAATAGTCCATAAGAGCTGTGCATAAGTCAAATGGAATGTCATACATCTCAATTAAAACTTTACAACTTCAATACAACATAATTACAGTACATAATACATCTTTACAAAAGGGCCTCTCCAGCCGACATAAACAAAATACCAAGAAAACATCATCTTCAAAACTGCCGACGTAAACACAAGGTTGCCGACCTAAACACAAAATGCAGACATAAGAATTGCCGACGTAAACATGCATGCAAAACATCGGGCACAAACACATATCTCGGCGAAGCCGACTTCTTGCTTGAAACCTACATATATATATAGAGGGTGAGTATTGGATACTCAGTGAATGGTACAAATAATAAAGGGGTTAAATGAATGATACCCGAGGCTCTTGCCAAAACAATACATATATCATAGCTTGTTCAAAACATGTACTTAGCATAACTTATATCAAAACATACTTGACATAACTTGTACAAAAACATGGGGATCCTTTCAAACAACATACAACATAGCTTGAACATCAATCTTGGCCTTTCGAAACATATGTGCTACTAAAGTTTAAAGTCCCCTAGCACGTACGGACTTGTGCCACCAATGCTTAAAGTCCCTTGGCACGTACGGACTCCAAAAGGGTTGTGCTACTAATGCTTAAAGTCCCCTAGCACGTACGGACTTGTGCCACCAATGCTTAAAGTCCCTTGGCACGTACGGACTTGTGCCACCAATGCTTAAAGTCCCTTGGCACGTACGGACTCCAAAACAAATCTTATACTAGGCATGCAACTTATACTTGGTACACAAAAAATAGGGTAATCATTCATGCTTAACAAATACCTTTCAAAACAAAGCAAAACAAGGTTCATCAATACATACAACATAGCTTTATTAAAGCACCACTCACATAGTTCTTGGGACGTCGGGATCAAGGCAAAAGTCCAAGTCCTACAAACACATGGCAAAGTCCACTGAACATACTTCTCAAAACAAGTCTCACATTCATGCAAATGATCTCAGAAAACATGCTGGAAGTCAAAACACTGTTTTACATGTCAGGGAAACATGCTGGGCACCAACCAGGTCTATGCCGAGGTTCATGCAAGACAAACCTAAGGTGCAAGTGATCATGCAAGGTAGGCCAAGGTGAGATACGATGCTCGGCCTAAGTGTGAAGTCCAGGTGAGGGTGATCTCGGTGACTACACTTCGGGAAGTGAAGTCTGGAAATCTGGGTTTCCACCCGTGAAGAACATGAAGAACATGGACATGAAAAACATGAATGAAATGCATGCCAAAATCATAACTTCCTTATTCAAAATCTGGGTTTTCATGCTATGAGTTCAAAAACATAGACCTGGGTACCCATACTTGAAAATCGTATAAAAACAAACATGAAAACATGAATCTTGACGTGAGCTTTCGGATCGAAACATGACTTTTCTTGAAGAACACATGAATACTATTTTCTCTTTCTAAAACCGAACTTCAAAACGATGCATGGCTTACAAAACATATCCAATCGTGCAATGCAATAATATACACATATAGAACAACATGCACAGATCAAGAATCTAACCTTAAAATACGGATCTAACGGTTTGATCTCTAGGAATCAAGCTTGGAAGATCTACTCTCCTCAAGAACTCCTCTTCCTCTCCTAGAGCTTCTCTCTCCTCTTCAAAACAAGGATGCAACAAATGATAGGTTTCTCTCTCCATCGGCTGATTTAACACTCAGCTCGGACACGTGGCTCTATCGGATTGGTTCTCCTCAAAAAGGTGATAGATTGACAAGACAAGACTATGACAAAGCGTATCTAACAAGCTAAGGCAAGATGACTCCGGCGAGTAATGACATCGGCAGAGGATAAGACATCGGCAAACAAAGGACAATGACCTCGGCTAAGAACAAAACTTCGGCAAGTACGGTGACTAAGACATCGGCTTGAAAGAACAAAGCTTCGGCAACTAAGGTGACAATGATCTCGGCTAGGAAGGTCAACACTTGACTAAGCTGTGCCACACCTTGGCCTAGATATGCCACACCTCGGTCTAGGTCATACCACTTCCAGGACAAGATCACTTCGGTTCAAGATAACATCTCAGCCTAGATAATACACATCTTGGCCTTGGCGATACACACCTCGGCCCAGATGATAATCATCTCGGCCAATATGCCAGGACAAAGGTGGAGGTCAACAAAGTGTTACCAAGATGGTTCTGGACTGAAGATGACCTCGGCTTGGGAATCATCTAGGCTTAACATAGCAAGGGAGGAGCAAAACATACATATACACTTAGGCAATTTCCATCAGCACAAAACAAGGCAAAATTCATGAATACAAATCTTAACATGGCAAATCATATATAAATGCATGCAAACATGACTAAGACATGAAATGTGGGTCCTTACACCAGGACTCAGGTACTGACCAGCTTGTCCAGTAGAAACCCCAGAAGAAGAAGAAGTTACACCTCATCCCATGCAGAGGTTTGTGAAGAAGAATTTCCCAAATCCATATTTGCGACTTGTCGAGGCAAAGGCTTGAGAGCAGTTCGTTCAAAGTACAAGGGGAGATAAGAGGAAGAACTTCTTGTATCTGCAAACTTGTGAATCGAAGGATTAAGGGCAAGGTGTTCGTAGTCCAAAGGTTGAAAATTTGCAAAAGCCCCCATGACCTGAATATAAAAGGGCGGGTAAAGGTGGCTAATGAATGCATGGAGATCCTTTCGAGGGAAAGCAGCATTACTCAATGGCTCTTCATATGCTTGATCAGTAGAAAGGGAAGTTGATTTAGCCATGGTCTGTTCGAATACTAAGATATTGGGATGTTCGACAAATCGAAAGAGAGTTAATGCAAATGATCACCAAACAGGTGACGGTTGTGTTTCCAGAATATGGACTCCATGCACGATTCTAAAAACGCGGGAAAAACTGTGATCCACTAATATCACCAAGTATTGGGTATATTAGTGCGGGGGGTAATGTTGGCTACATATTTTGTAAATGCCAGTTACAATTCGACACGTGGCAAAATAAGGATATTATGGGAAGATGATTCAAGTCTTCGATCCTGATCGTACACGTGGCGATGAAAATTGGTTCTCACGTGATCTGAGTAGCACTAGATCAGTAAAGAGATGCAAGGTGACGTGGCTTCAACGGTTACTCATATTCAAATTCAAATACAGGAGGGAAGCTCAACTGCAAGTGATGGCGTAGTGGAACTACTTCTAAGGCAGCATGATCAGCGATCATGGAGGAGCAGTTCGAAGGTCATCCTTGACAAGTATAAATAGCATGGAAGCCCCTAGAAAAAACCCCCCAGACTCAGATCATACAAACCAGTCATTTACTTCATATTTTCTTTTCCAGTTTTACATTTCCTATACTTTAAATTCCTGCACTTTAAATACCTGTTCTTTATATTCCTGCACTTTAAATTCCTGCACTGCACTTCGATTCATAGGAGTAGTTCCAAGTAGATCGTCACTGTAATCCTCTTCGAGACTGAGTTTGGATCATTGTAAGTGTTCATTTTAATGAAATACTTCAATTGTTCGTTATTTGATTGTTATTGTCCTTAAATTTCTCCTAAGTCAAGCCACCAGTAAAAGTCCTCTTCATTGAGGCTGAAAGAACTAAAACACAATCGTCTGATAATTGGTTGGCAATTATAATTTCTGTAAGGACTGATTGATCCTTGCTGGCGCGCTCGCATTTACAAAAATACCCTTCGAAAAGCCAAAAAGCCAACACCACTATACCTTAACGATCTATTTGGAAATTAAATAAAAATGCACTATAGTGGTTTTTTGAATGAACTTCCATCTTCCATTTTTATGAACTTCCTTTTTTATTCAATTTCCTTTTCATTCAACTTAAATTAATTTTATTCCACTTTTCAACTTCCATTTTAAATAAAATTAAAAGAATAAAAATAAAAATGGATGTTGCATAAAATTAAAAAAGGAAGTTCATTCAAGAAACCACTGTACCTTAACGATCTATTCGGAAGTTGAATAAAAATGGAAGTTGAATAGAAATAAAAGCCTTAACGATCTATTTGGAAGTGTTAACGATCTATTTGGAAATTAAATATAAAAGGAAGTTGAATAGAAAAGGAAATTGAATAAAAATAAACACCACTATTCCTAAACGATCTATTTGGAAATTAAATAAAAAAGGAAGTTGAATAGAAAATGAAATTGAATAAAAAAGGAAACTTCCATTTTTAATTCGTTAAGGTATAGTGGTTTCATGAATGAACTTCTATTTTTAATTTCCTTTTTTATTCAACTTCCTTTTTTATTTAATTTCCAAATAGATAGTTAAGGCATAGTGGTAGATCGTTAAGGAAGTTGAATAGAAATAAAAATTAACGATCGTTAAAAAAAATAAAAAATGAAGTTGAACAGAAAAGGAAATTGAATAAAAATGGAAGTGAAATAAAAATAAAAAATGGAAGTTGCATAAAATTAAAAATGGAAGTGGAATAGAAATAAAAAAGGAAGTTGAATAAAAATGGAAGTTGAATAAAAAAGTCGATCCATTTGGAAATTAAATAAAAGGAAATTGAATGGAAAACGAAATCGAATAAAAATAAAAATGGAAGTTGTATAGTGGTCTATTCAACTTCCTTTTCTATTTAATTTCCTTTTCTATTCAATTTTCTTTTATTTAATTTCCAAATGGATCGTTAAGGTATAGTGGTTTCTTGGATGAACTTCCTTTTCTATTCAACTTCCTTTTATATTTAATTTCATTTTTTATTCAACTTCCTTTTTTATTTATAGTGGTTTCTTGAATGAACTTCCATTTTCAATTTTATTTTTATTCAACTTCCTTTTTTATTTAATTTCATTTTCTATTCAATTTCATTAAAGAAACCACTATACCATAACGATCTATTTGGAAATTAAACAAAAAAGGAAGTTGAATGGAAAAGGAAGTTGAATGAAAAAGGAAATTGAATAAAAATGCAAGTGGAAAAAAAATAAAAATTGAAGTTGCATAAAATTTTAAATGGAAGTTCATTTAAGAAACCACTATACCTGAACGATCTATTTGGAATAAAAATAAAAAAGGAAGTTTAATAAAAAATGAAAGTGAATTTCCAAATAGAAAAAGAAGTTGAATAGAAATGGAAGTTGAATAGAAAAGGAAATTGAATAAAAAAAGGAAGTTGAATAGTCTTTTTTTATGCATCTTCCACTTTTATTTTTATTCAACTTCCATTTTTATTTAATTTCCAAATAGATCGTTAAAGTATATTGGTTTCTTGAATGAACTTCTATTTGGAAATTAAAAATGAAAGAAAATTGAATAGAAATAAAAATTTTAATTTCCAAATAGATCATTAAGGTATAGTGGTTTCAATTTCTTTTTCTATTCAACTTCTTTTTTTAACTAATTTCCTTTTTTATTTAATTTCCAAATAGACTTCCTATACCTTAACGATCTTTTTGGAAATCACTATACCTTGGAAATAAAAATGGAAGTTCATTTTATTCAATTTCCTTTTCTATTCAACTTCCTTTTTTATTTAATAAAAAAGGAAGTTGAATAGAAAAGGAAATT